>VZSZ01009633.1:251971-282254 GCA_013398815.1 Ibidorhyncha struthersii
CCGCTTTCCCACGTCGGCGGGCCCGGTAGCTGGGGTGGAGGCCGCCCGGAGTACGCCCGAGGCCGCGGCGTTTGGGAAGCACGGACCTGTTACCGGGGAGATGTGGGTGGGTGCGTGCGTGGGGCGCTGCAGGGCTTCAGTCGCTGGCGCTCTGCCTTCGTTTTTCTGCTTATTTTCCTTCAAAACTGGGCATAACTCTTCCACTGCAGATCTACCGGTAGTCCGGGAAAAAGCACATTTTCTGTAGAAGCTCTCAGATCCAGTCAGTATTTCTGGCTGGCGGCTCTATCGCTTTCTCTTCTGGCTTTTGACACTGGGCGAGGGACGTGTTTCAGGGTCCGTAATCTAGAAGTTTATTTTGCTGTAGTGTAGTGTACTGTGGACTGACTGGCAGTGTATCTGGATTGTGTGTTATTGACAAGAAGTTACTTTAGCGTGTTTGCTTGTGTCCAGGCTTTAGTATACCTGGCTTGGGAGAATTGCTGTTGAATGTATCTTTGTATCTGATGCTTCAATCAAAACTGTTAAAATACTAACCTTTAAACCTAGACACTTTCTTGGCATTTGGACTTGGATACAAATATATGAGAGGTATGATCAGTTATGAGAAGAGGGGGCAGGTTCCTGTTAGCCAGTGCTTTTCTTTCTGTGTAAGTCATGTATGATTACTTAAATATTCCACTTCAGATTTCTCAGTAGAAAAATGTGAGCACGCTACGTGTGTTGTGACCAGTTTCGAGCATACAAGGTAGAATGTAATTTGCAAGGACCTACCAGGTCCAGGTGCTGTGACAACTTAAGGTAGAAACTGCTTTGTGGAAAAATGTGTTAGTGAATGAAATCTTGAAGGAAAAGACCTGTCTGAGTGCAGTTGTAGAGACTGAGAGCTCTGGGGTCAGGCATTTGTTTTGTTAAAAAGCAATTTGTAAGACTGCAGTCTGAGACACTTCATACTAAGAAACAGCTAATGTGAAAGAGGAGGCTGCAGGCCTGTATGGTTAGTTTTTAAGTCATATTACTGTGCCTTGAAAAAAGTAGCTTCAAGGCTTTTTGTTTGAAAACTTCAGACTGCTGGCAAGGAAACCGTAGGCTGAGACAAACTGCTTTTAAAACCAAAGTTAATGTGACAACAGCTAGATAAAACTTTCAGCTAAACAAATCCTCTCTATAAAAACTGTGAATCTGTATCTATTCAGAATTCTGCTGAATATGGGAAAAGGAGAGTCCTTTTGGTCTTAAATTTAGCTTTTTTTTTTAGCAGTACTGTCCTTCTGCTTTGACAGAATAGTCTATTTAATTAATACTGCCTTGCTGAGAAGGCTGTTCATAAAGGTGTGGTGAGTTATATTCTGCATGCGCATGAGACATTTGACAGTGGGCTGATCTATATTGTACATAGGTCTTCTGACAAGTGATAAATCTGGACCAGCATTTGAGTCTCCTGCTGCTCTTAAAGCAGCAGTTAAGCTTCAGTTGCCCATACTATGGGATAAACTTCAGTGTTGCTTAAACTTTTTTCCTTTCCTGTGCAGAGGGAAAAGACGGGCAAAAGCAAGCTGCTTCAGGTTTTGTTGAGGTCAGAGAAAATCTCTTGCTTCATAGCTCTGGACAAGTTAAAGATGCAACAACAAGTGCCAACTTCCCTGAGAATAAGTAGGGAGATTAGTCACAAGTTAAAGCAGATTGAATCATATTTGGCTGTTTTCCCTCTTTCCACCCTCTGCAGTTTAAGTGTTGTCTAGACACAAACTAAACAGGCAGAACTATGATGGTCATCTCAGCTCTTTAGCATCTCTTAAGCTCTTTTTCAGGAAAAAAAAAGCAGATAATGTTGCATTGCTGTAGGACATATATAAGGAAGCAGAACTTGCTTAAAAAATCTTAGGTAATCGTAATCTGAATTCTGAGCATGGCTCACTGGTGTGTAGGAGGGAGTTTCTAAGCTAGCTTCAAATGACTTGTTGCTGGCAGACAACCCTGTGTGTTTAAAAAAACAAGGTATATAGAAAGACTTAGAATGCTGGCAGGTTTTATGTTACTTACAAAACTTCCTCACTTAAGGAATTCCAAGATCATAGTGTTGCTTTGATGCATTGGGGCAGCAATAACTGTAGTTATTCCTAAGATGTTTTGTAGCAACAAAGGCAAAAGAATTGCCTGAGAACTTCACTTGTAGCTGGCTCTCAATGCTGAATGCATTTTACAGTAAGCTAATAACTTTTTTTCAAATGTTGTTTAAATCCCAGCAGGAATGGAACACTTAATCTCTTGGATATGATAATTTAGATGCACTTATTGCTTAAAGACTTGGTTTATTGCACCCAACGTTTTTAATCTTTCGTCTGTGCATTCCTTCTATTGATCCTGTATTTTCAGAATGGAATCTGGTAATGGTTGTGGCCAGCAAGCAATACCATAAATCTGTGTGTTTCTTTGCACACGTATGCCAGTGCTGTTAGGGTTGATGGGTTTAACACATGGTGCAAACCAACTGAAGAAATTAGCAGTAGAATTCAGCTAGCCTTTCTTCCTTGGTCCCTCATCTGCCTTCTGAGCTTAAGCACATGAAACTGAGGTCTGTACACTGTGTGAAGGAGAAAAGAGATGTATAGATAAATGTATCTGTATTACAGATCCAGATACTTTTTCTTTTTCTCATGTGTATTTAACTTAAGGACTTAACCTGTCCTCAGGAAATGTGGCAAAAAGAAGAGTGTAGATAATGAAGGAATTGGGGTGTAGAGGAAGAGAAATGTCAGCTTGAGTGAAGCTGCTTGATTCTGTCCTCTTGGATCTGTGGCTTGGCAGCATGCATACAAAAATACTGCTTTCTAGACTAGTTAAATCTATCCTGTTTGGATATTTGTATTCAGTAACAGACTGAACTGTGCTTGTTGATCTGCATATCTGTCATAAGAGCTGATCCATGTTTTTACTCTAATCCAAAACTAAAGTTGGGAGAAGAAAATATGGGGAAACTGTACAACTAGGTTGTAAAATATAGTGGTGGAGTTGGAAAAAATACTGTAAATGCAGAGGCCAATATTACGCATCAGTGTTGCAAGGGGGAGGGGAAGAGAGGAGGCTGCCAAAGCACTTCCCCTAGTCGGAATGCTGTTTCAGCCCCACCACGTGCGCAGGAGGGGGTGAAGTCTTGGCTCCAGTGCTCGGGGAACTTTGCCAGTAACTGAAGAGGAGCCAGGACTGTACCTTGCTTGGGGTGATGGGCTCATCTGTACCTACAGAACTTGTCTGTCAAAGTCAAGCTCATTTAGACAACAGTTCACTCAATAGGCACTTGATTTCCTGGCTTGTGTACGTAGTTACAGAAGTAGGTCATATAAATGTGTCTTCATGTGAAAGTCTTTTTCCAGTGAAGTTTCTGAAATAGGTGCTGTTTCTTAAACGAAGAGTTTAAGTACTTGAAGTTGGATGCATGATGAGAATCCCTGGTATCCCACATTGCTCTAAGCCACATCTAGTTTCTTGGCTACTCAAGTTTCATTTGTATACCTTGAGGTTTCAGTCAAAAACTAGGTAACTTGTAACTGAACATGCTACTTGGTAGCAGCAGTTCTTAAGGCTGTTCATAAAAAATGGTGACAAAATGACATCTGCTGTTTCTTTGCTCTTCTCGAGAATGAATGTTTCTGTAAAATACTGGCCTGAAAATGCTTGAACTTGAGAGTGTTTTACAAGGCAACTGTTACTGCTGAATAAGTGTTTGATTGGTATCACTTTTACGTAAGGACTTGCAATCTGATTTGGGTTGGGAGACTTTCCTATGGATGTTCTCCAACAGGTAACACCTACACATCTCTCTCTGAAAATAGTCTGGAAACTTCATTGCATCTGTAGTATCTAGCTAAAGCTAAATGTGGTTAGGTAAGATCCATATAGTCTTTGTTTCTTCATAAGTATGCCTGTGATCAATGAAATTCCCTGTGATTCCTGGCACTTCAGTATTTGAAATGTTGACTCAAGATACAGTGACCTTTGTAGTTCACATTGGAATATTTTAGTCCTGTAACTAGTGGTCTGAGGTTTCGTTTCTGTTCTAGGTTGACTGCTGGACTCTAGGAGTGCTTAAAGCTTTTTCTGCCTATTCTTTCACAAAAGGTGCGCTGTGATACAGCTAAGCTGACCGAACAGCCAGCCACAGCTCCCAGAAAGGACAGTCCCACTCCTCAACTGTGCATTCCTGCATCTTACCTTTGTCCACATGTATAATATGGATTTCATAAGTTGTTTTGAAAGGTTTAAATTTGGAAAGTAACTCCAGAGGGAAAGGTGGTAGAAAATCAGTGTCCTTCTCCTCCCCCTCCACCTTTGAGAGTACTACTTAACTTCCCTTTAAGATTTAGGGAAATACTTTCAGCTATGAGTTTATCTAATGATTGGGTTTGTTCAGCCATTAGATGACTGAAGTTTTCAACAGAATGTAATTAAAGCAGGAAGTTTTTGTGTGGTCATGCCTAGCTCTTTCTTCTCTCCTACAAGAGCTTCAGCTGTGATTACTACTGTTGAGTGTATGTTTTCTTTTGGTGCTAATGGAAGTGGCTAGAGATGTGCGGTGAAATGGGATGTTCTCTGAAATGCTGTTGCAGCTACAGCCTTGTAGCCAGCTGGTGTCTGCTAACAAGCTCTGACCTGAGCGTTTTAGTCTGTTGTGCCCAATAAAAATGTTTTAGTACTTGTGAAAAGAACTGAAATGAGATCTAGCTGCAAATTTGTAGGACTTGGATTTGTATGCTAATGTTGAAGATGATGTTGTGTAGGATGCTCAGTTATGCTGGTGAGAGACTTGTCTCTCCTCAATTGTGGTAAAATGTCAAGTACAGATTAAAATGCTAATCTCGCTTTAACTTGCCCTGGCTTGTGGACAGAAGACCCCCAATGGAAGTTGAATGCTTCTAAGTTTGGCAAAGAAAAATAGAGAAGGCACCAGTAGTTTAAGTTGGGCTGCAGTAACTCTTCCTCTTGAGGCTGGAATGCAGGTGAATTACTGGTACCAGGGGTAGCGCTGCTGTGCCACAGCATGAGACTTAATGTAAACTATAATCAGACAGCAGAATATGCCAGACATGCTAAAATTTCTCCTATTCCCAGTCTATACGCCCTGTCCAGAGAGGGTTAACTACTAATAATATGATGAGTGAAAAGTAGTGCATTAATTTATGGTATTTTTAGCTTTCTGCAATCCAGTGGAAACAGGATGTGAGGAGAAAGCACCCTTTAATTTTTTATTGGGTTTGCTGCAAGTTACGTGGTGGTGGTGGGGGAAGCAAAACACCTCCTGTTCTCAAAGCTTTCCTTTGCAGAACAGGATGCGTAGAATTTGAATTCCACAAGATAAACTGGATAAACTGAGTGACCTCACTGCTGATGGAGAGGAGGGGAGAACTGAAGAGCTCTGGAGATAGAAAAGTATAGGCTTGTCTTTTATAGACTAACTCTAGCCTTTGTTATCTAGTGATAAACTGACTCTTACGGTAATGGTTTCTGAACATCAGGTACTTGCGAAGGAGAGGCTAGTTTTGAAGTTGTTTAAGTCGCAGACTGCTTAGCAGGTACAGGAAGCTCGTACCTTTTTGCCAAAGCTAACGGGCTTGCCCTTGCCTCCAGGGAGCTAGCTGCCTCTGAAGTTCATTCTTGGAAGCAGAAGCACTGCATTTCTTGAGGAAACCCTCATAGCATTGCTTCGGGGGATGTATGGATGCTATTAGCATCACTGTGGCTCTTGGTTGCCTACTGATGCTGTTTTTAAATGGTTTTGTTTCCTCTTTCTCCTCCTGAGGTGGTGCTTGGTAAGTGAATCTCCCTATCCATTAGGGTCTTGTCCAGCTCAGCATATAAGTTAGCATACCTCAGCTCAGTTTGCCTGTCCTACTTCAAATGTTATATTAGGTGTTGACTTAACTTGTTTTGGAGGAGAAGGTAGGTTAAACTTGATCTCTTTAAGAAAAGAATCCTAATAAGTAACCTGCTTCCTGACTGATTCCAGACTCAATTATTTATACTTGTTTGGCTTTAGAAATGTTATATTGATTATTTGTTTTTGCTTACTGCCAGAAGGTTAGCAGTCTGATTGGTTTTGTTCTGAAGTCAACAGTCAATACAATATTTACAATGTTTATTCTTTTATACCCTTTACTAGTACAACATTTTGTATTTGGAGATCTCTTCAAACAGTGTTTTTGCTGAAGTCATGGCTTAAATTGTGTGACGAGCACTGTCAGTTCTCCTAGGACTAATAAGCTCTCGAATATGTAAGAAATATTAATGTTGTAAACAGATCTCTTTTAAATAACTAAGACTAGCTTTATGTGCAGAATAGAAAGGGCTCTCTTGTCTTATTCTCCAGTCATGTTGCCTTTCTGATTCTGCAAGATGTGTGTGGGGCTTTGATCACCATAAAGACTCCTGTCTTGCTGTGGTCTGTATAGGAAGGGAGACAAGGTGTACAAGACAAGCTGGAATTATGCTCAGGCTAGGAGATCTAAAAAGACAGTTAGCTTGTTCCTCTCATCTACTAAATTAATGTTCGTGCTGGGTAACAAATGCTTTTTAATACTGATTGTCCTATATCTGTGTGTGTATATTTATGGCTGTTAGAATTTTACATCAAACTACATCATCATTGGGGTAAAGGATAGTGATGCAGCAAAATATTTGAGACTGCAGACTCTTCTTGCTTTTGTAAGAGAAGTGGTCTATTTGTGTATGAAGACTAAGAGTTGATATCTCATTTTGTTTAGTGACTGCCTTGGAAATGGCAAAATTACAAATATGAATAAAAGGTGAATTAGAAGGGTGAAAGCCTTGAAGTGGTATCTGAAGTTTAACTAGTACTCTGAGTGCTTCTTTTAAATAGCTATTAGACCACACTTAATATCTGTTGCTGAAGTAATTGATCTGTAAAAGCCTTATGGGCCTCAGCAAAAGTTACATGAGAAGTCTTAACTCTGAGTGGAATTTCAAAAGTCGAGTTCAGGACTGAGGTTTTTCATGTGGCTTCTGGCCACCTTTGAGAGAGCTGAGAAATTCTCTTCAGAACATCTGTGTTGGCTGCCTTTGCATGGGCATGTAGAGGTCTAGCACCAAGTTGCTTAAGATCTTCCCTTTTTTTTTTATTCATAACAACTAATCAAAAATATAGGGTGTCACACACAAAGTCATGCTAGCTCTTGGTTTCCTAGTCTAGGTCTTACCTTCCAGTAGCCTGGAAAAAGAGAGGAGAGTTGCATTTGTTTATCGAGCGCCAGTGATAGGTCTACTTAGCATGCTGCTGTGGTGCTTTGGTATCTTGTAGTCCAGCTGTTCCTTTTCTCTGTGTTGCTAAGCTTGTAATAGTCACCACACAAAGTTTGACTGTAGGGGCTGTGTGCTTAAACCTTCATTTTCAGTATGATCAATATTTTCTGTATGAAAAACTGTTACATTCTAGATAGCTTTATGTTTTCTTATGGACACTTGACCTTGTGTTCATTAACTCTTTCTTACTCTCTTTTGAAAGGCCCTTCCTTCTTCCATGATGATAGTAGCTGTCTACTGCCCGGTGATAGCAGCTCTCTTTATCGTTTTGAAGATGGTGAATTACCGTTTGCACAGGGCACTGGATGAGGGAGAAATTGTGGAGAGGAATGCCAGTGAGCACATGGACAGAGGTGCAAAAACAGAACAAAGCAATCTTTCAGCCAAGAGGAAAGACAGCAATGGGCCCAGGTAAGGTATCTGCTGATGTTTGTATACTGCTTCAAATGATAAACAGTCCTGTCTTCATCAGATGTGTAACTGGAATGGTGTTTGAAATAAATGCTGAGGGATATAGATGCAGACCTCTAGTTCTGAAAGACTGTTTAAGTCTGGTCTTTAAAAGCAGACTTATTTATGTTTTAGTTTTGAAATGATGGATTCGTGTTAATTTCCTGGTTCCTTCCCCAAAGGAGTTCCAGAACAACATTGAAAATGCTGGAAGCACTGAAACAATAGCATGGAAAATGTGTGCTGATTAGGTCACTAAATACTTAATGAACACAACCAGTACAAGTCATCTTGTTTCAGCAGTAGACTTAGTTTTAAAAATCTGGCTGTCAAAGACCACATACTACATGCTAAGTCTTTTATGACTAAAAAGAATGTCTGACCAGGTTTCAATTTCCTTAGTTTTGCAAGAGCAGGAGTCTGATACAATGCTTGACTCCAGTCGCTAATTCGGGAGAACCCTGTCCTGTGAATTTGGAAATTCTGGAGCTCAGTAGTGAAGATGATGACTTTGAAATACTGTCAATAGGAGGTGATTCCTTTTCACAGATCTCTGCTGTCACCAGCATTAAAAAAAAAAAAAAACAAACCAACAAAAAAACAAAAACCAGAGGTTTTTCTCCTCTGACCAGACTACTTGGAGAAAGAAGAGCAAAAGATGACTCATCAACAAGGCCAACCTAACCAGTCTGATCAGACACTGAATGTGTTACGAGCTCTATTATCAAAGCCTCTGCCTGGCTCCAGATAATTGAGGCCATCTTAAGAGTTAGACTGCATGAAACAACTCCAACCTTGAATTGTTAGCTTTTAAAGAATACCCTTCCCTTGTCTGTGAGTTTCTGGTACTAGTAGCCATGAATAACTTTCAAAGTGAGGCAACTAGTATGCTGTCCTGACTCTTAAAAGGTTGTGTATGTTTTATTAAAAAAAAAAAAAAAACAAAACAAAACCAAACAAACCCACAAAACAAAACCCTGAAACTTTTACATGGAGACATGTGCTATAAAGAAATGTAGTTGAAAGAAGCCTTTTAAGTCTCTTTATCAGGATGCTTAAAGAAAGGAAGTGTTGCTTTTTAAAATGCTCAGCTGGGAAGTAAAAGGACTTTACTGTGCATATAGGGTAGCTTCTCATGATATGGGTCTTAAGTTCTTCTGTATCTGCTCTCAGCTCAGGTATTGTTAGTAAAAATGGTGTCTTAGATTCCTTTAAAGTTGATATGCAGTAACTTCTTGTATCCATCTTTTATAACCTGATCCTTTTTCCATGTTGTGTTTGGTAACTGAACCTGCTGATTTTAATTGTGACTCCATTTAGATCACCATATACTAAAACTGTATTGCGCTCTTTTGGCAGAATGCCTGCCCAAATGTATATTAATGCTTATTCTGCTTAATAAAAGTCATGAAAGTAAACTAGTGGTCTGTTCTGTTTCAATGCAACTTTGCTAAAGCATGTTTTAGCTGCGATCCTTAATTTTTTTTTTAAGCCATGTAGCTTTTGCTTCCGAAACAGTAGCTAACACTTGGCAAGGGACTTCTTTCTACTAGTGTTGTGAATCACTTCTGGATGTTTCAGAAGTTCTGTTTTGTCTAAGGAGCAGTTGATGTGGGACAAATTATTACATTATAAGCATTTGTGAGCTCAGAAGTAGAGGTTAGTTTGATGCTGTGTGTCCTGCTTGCCAACTAAAGTTTCATTAACTTTTATATGATCCTTGTTCCCACTTTCAGGTCTCTTAACTAGAACTGGGAACAAGGTCAATGCAGAAATTACGGAGTTACTTTTTGGTAAGTGGGATGTACAGTATATACTAATCTTTGCCTGGAAGCTTACAAGAACTCTGGGATAACATTCAAACCAGTAGAGGGAATATAGAGTGAATGTTTAATACTCAGCTGTCACCTTCTTAGCAAGGTAAATTGGAACACTAATTTAAAAAAAAAAAAGTGCCTTGGAAGAAAGTGTGCATGTAGGGTTTTTTTTTTTTGTAAATTCTGCTCCCCTAGCATAAGGTTAATATAGGGGAGGTCTAAACAGACATACTACCTTAAATATTTGCATAATCAGGATATTAGTTTTGATAGGTTAGGCTACAGCATGTGATACTATGTATACATATAGTATGGCGTGCAAAGCTGTCCTAGAGTTTTACCCCCCACACCTTCCCTGTGACCGCTTCAGGTGCGAATACTAGTATTTTTGAAGGATTAAGCAATAGTCTGGTTTCTGTTCAAAAGTATGTTCAGGATTCTGTTTGGCTTCTAAGAACTGCTGTTCTTTCTTTCTGAAGACGTTTATCTGCAAAGTGGTGCTTTCAGGTATTTGACAAAAATTATGTGCTGTCATGTGTAGTTTTACATGAACTGCTCGATTGTTTTCGGTTCACAATGGTTTGTGAATAGGAACAAACTCTGAGGGTTTTTAATCTTTTCATAAAACTTTGGTATGCTTAAGTGTAGAACAATGTACTGTTTCCTAAGAAATACCTTGTTTATTTTTTCCTCATCCTCTTTATAAAGCTGAAATTCTCTAGTTATATTTTTGAAAGAAGTGAGTCAATTTAGAGATAGGAATGCAAGTCTTCTGTAGCTTCTAGTGCAGTTGCTGCTTTCATACTTAAGGAGGTGGTATTAGTAATTCTTCTGTGAGGTTTTGTGAAAACAAATGATGGAGATACAGTCTCCTAATATCACATAAAAGGAACAGTGCAAGTGTAAACTGTATTGGGTATTGGTGGACCTGCGTGGATACCTTAAAAAGGTTGTCAGTCTTAGTTTTGGGGATATGAATATGGCTTCTTTCTTGTGTCAGTGACTATATGGTTGAAAGTATCATAAAGCATTAACCTGGTGCCACTGCTGTTGCTGATCTCCATCAGCATAGGGGAGCTACATGAATTTCACATGCACTTCTAAAAAATAAAACTGACATCTGGAGAATGGTGCATCTTTGAGTTACATATAGTCTACTTAAACGTATGAGCAAGAGAAATAATAAAAAAAAAAGGTAATCTCTACAACTCTTGCCCTACCTTTGCTATTTCTTCTCCTTGCAGTCTTCTGTGGCTAGCAGACCTGTCCTTAAGCTTGGAGCGGTTTCCTGTTTTTGACACTATAATTAGTGATTCACGCTTTAAAGAAAACTTCTCCTAATACTTGAAACTGTTGAGGTCTAGCATTTGCGGTGCGTGCTGTGGTTCTTTTGTATTTTGAGAGCAGCCTCCTGACTGGTTACCTTCCTATTTTAGTTGGAAATTAAGGGTAGAAGAAGGTGTTCAAAAGAAAAGAATAAAATTCTTCCTCTGCTTCATCCTGAAACCAGAATGACTAAAATCTGATATTCGGACTAGAACTTCCAGAGAGAATTTGGAATGAGCCAATCACCCAAAGTCAGGTTTTAAACTTCTGAATTCATGCAGACTTACAGCCTATTCAGACTTCTAGTTAGTCTCTGACACGCTAATGTAATATAGCTGCAGATAGTGACTTTAGATAGGAGTTACTAATAATTAGACATACTAATTTTAATGTTTTGCGCAGTCTCTAAATGCCTCTTCCACAGTAATCTCTGTTGCAGGTAGCTGGACATAATTTATTGTCTTCTCAGTTTGTATAGTAGCTTCGCTTAATTTTTTTTTTCTTGCGAACTGAAAAGTGTAGCACTTGCTCTAAGGTATGAAGTCAGCAAACTGTAAGAAACTGATTGCACAATTTAGTAGCAGAAAGCAATGGCCACAACACCAGCAGAAAATAGCTCCTAAAGGATTCTACGTGCTGTTGTAGTCTACATCCCTATGCATACAATGATTAATCCTAGAAATCTGTACTTCCCTGCTTGTTCTTGCAGACTTTGTTTGTTGTTGTTTGTTACTAGCTTTTGTTAATTCATTAGTTTGTGTGTGCTGTCACAGAATATAACGTGTGAGTAGAGTGGTGGTGTTGGGTTGTATTACTGCTTATGCCGATACCTGTTTCGCTTTTGAACAAAATCACCTCCTTCTCCCACCCTGGCTAACTATCCAGTTCTATGCATGAGAGCTTATTTGAATTGACTTTATTTTTCTACTTCATAGTACATACTTTAATCATATGCAGTGTTTCTGAATGAATTATTCAAACAGAAAAAATGTAACCTTTTCTGAAAAGCGTTCTTTGTTGTATCTTCAGTTGTCATCGTAGTGTATGCTGGACTTTAATATTAAGTGAGAATTTTTCAGTTTAGTCTTTAACTTCATGTTACATCCTTATGTGTTCTTAAAATGCTTACCTAAGGAATACTTTGTTTGGCTAAAGCTGGTGGAAATTATTGAAGCTGAATTATGTATATTTTTTTTTACCTGGTTTTGCCTTACCATAATTGATAATAACAGGTCAGAGAGGGCTCTGCAAACAGCCATCAATAAGAGCATGCTTACGTCTCACTGCTGAGCTGTACCAAAATGGTGGCTTTTCACTTCTTTCTTCAATTTGCTGGAGTTGAACCATAATTGTTCTGCTAACTCATGGCTGGTTGTCTCTTAAGTTAACTTATTTTTACTGAAGTAATATATTCCTAACTTCAAACTGTCTTTTTTGTCAGCTCTTTTATTCACAGAATCACAGAATAGTCAGGGTTGGAAGGGACCTTTGGAGATCACCTAGTCCAACTCCCCCTGCCAGAGCAGGGTCACCTACAACAGGTTGCACAGGACAGCGTCCAGGCGGGTTTTGAATGTCTCCAGAGTGGGAGACTCCACAACCTCTCTGGGCAGCCTGTTCCAGTGCTCCACCACCCTCAAAGTAAAGAAGTTCCTCCTCATGTTAAGATGGAACTTCCTATGGTCAAGTTTGTGCCCATTACCCCTCATCCTATCAATGGGCACCACTGAAAAAAGACTGCTCCCATCCCCCTGGCATCCTCCCTTCAAGTATTTGAAAGCATTAACAAGATCTCCCCTCAATCTTCTTTTCTCCAGACTAAAGAGACCCAAATCCCTCAGCCTCTCCTCATATGAAAGATGTTCCAATCCCCTAATCATCTTTGTAGCCCTTTGCTGGACCCTCTCCAGCAGATCCCTATCCTTCTTGAACTGGGGAGCCCAGAACTGGACGCAGTATTCCAGATGCGGCCTCACCAGGGCAGAGTAGAGGGGGAGGATGACCTCCCTTGACCTGCTGGCCACACTCCTTTTGATGCACCGCAGGATGCCATTGGCCCTCTTGGCCGCCAGGGCACATTGCTGGCTCATGGTCATCCTGTTGTCCACCAGGACTCCCAGGTCCCTTTCCACAGAGCTGCTCTCCAGGAGGTCGGCCCCCAACCTGTACTGATGCATGGGGTTATTCCTCCCCAAATGCAGCACCCTACATTTACCCTTGTTGAATTTCATTAAGTTCCTCTCTGCCCAACTCTCCAGCCTATCCAGGTCACGTTGTAAGGCAGCACAGCCTTCTGACGTATCTTGTATGATTTAGACTGGTTCCCAAGGTTGTACCTTTACCCCTCTCTGAGATGACAACAGCTTGAAATGTCATGCTGCAGAATGAATGATACTTCAGGTCCTTTAGTCTACATACAATTTGTTTCTAATATCCTAGATGTCCATGTGTTACAAAAATTATTAGATGTTGGTCTTATTGCATGAGACTTTTCTATGAGACTAGCTGTCTATTAAGTCCTGTGGTGCTTCTGCTCGCTTCTGTCCCTTTCTCCAGAAGGGCTTCGTCTTTAGTTCCTTTAGTCCAGATGGTGAAAGGTTGTGCAAAATGTTGGAGTGAACTTGCCACTGCTCTGAATCACTGATTGTTGGGAGGCAGTTATTTGTCTTTGGGAAAGAGAAGAGAGTGTCAGTGTCAAACTAAACTGTAGTTACTTCTGTTCAGAAGTCTCTTGGATCAAGATGTTTAAAGAGAACTGTACTGGGAGAGGAAAAAGGATGTCTTAACTTCTCCCTCTTTGCAATTAACAAACAGTCCTAGGTTGGATCCCAGAGTGGTAGTTCCCAACTCATTTCACACCCCATTGTCCTAATGGACAGGCACAACTTGCTTTTGTTTCATAAATATCTGCCTTTGACAAGCTGAATTATGTCTTATTACAATTTGGTGATGTTGATCTAGAAAATACTTCTAAACCAATACTTATTAATCCTGAAAGGGTGGAATCGCTAGGGTGTAATAATGTATATATTGTACCCCAAAATATTTCTTGTTAGGGCCTGTGAATTATTGGAAGGGAAGCTATTTTGTCGTAGCAAGAAGTGGCTTGCATCCCTGGGAGAGATACAATGTCCCTGTATGTCTCTGCCTTTCCAATAACTTCTACTGACAACATGTGGCTTTCTTGGTTAACTCAACCTTACTTTGGCTCCTAGATCCAGTCTAAAGAAAAGATCTGGAGTCCTTTCCCTGATCTTTTAAAGAATTCTGTTTAGTATTTTTTCTATTGATTAATTGCTGGGTATTATAGTTGGACAGGTGATTGGAAAGTTACATGTGTGTACATATAGACAGAGAATTTCATATGTCAGCATTTCAAAATGCCTTGTAGCTCCTAAGTCTTCACAGTTTGTGTTGGCTGATGACGGTGGACTTTACAAGGCAGGAGTTTCTGTGGCAGTACATAGGGTGCTCCAGCTCTCACTGAGCTTCCTGTGTCAAATGGGTAGCATTCATCTGAGATACTGGGATATATGTGAGCCTCTGATATTTTAAAAAGGATAAAACTGTTCTGAATCTGTGCTCAGCGTAGACAGACAAACTCCTGTTTAACTGGTAGGTTAATGTTCGTGGGTTTTTTTTCTTAGTTTCTCTTCTATGTTTCTCTCAGTGACCCTGGTGGAGGGATTGAGATGTCAGAGTTCATACGAGAAGCAACTCCCCCTGTTGGCTGTAGTTCACGCAATTCTTATGCTGGGATAGATCCAAACAACCAGGTAAGAATTAAAGCTACTGCAGTTGTTGCTTTAGTACTGCTGGCTTTGCAATCTGTAGAGTGATCTTTGCTGTTTTTTTTTTTTCTTGTTATAATACATGACTGCTTTATTAGGATGTGGCATTAAACTCCCCCAGCTGCATAGCTCTTGCTCATCCCATCTTGTATTCATTTTAGGAATGGCTAGATTTTGTATGGCAATTTACTGTCCCATCGGAAAGTATTCTCTTTTTCTCAGTTAGCTTTCTTCTGATTTAGTAAATCAAAATGGCTCAGAGCACGGTCAGATAAGTACTAAGATCCACTGTGGTGGGCTTCCTTGTTCCTTTTGGTATTAGTGAGCCATTATATAGCTCAAGCTGTAATTTCATCCCTGTGTTGTAACTTTTGTTTTCCTCCATTACTTTTGTTTGGTCTGTCATTTAGATGCTTAATTGGCAGACTTCAGTTGTGCTGAATTTGAGGAGGCTTCTGTTAAGTCTGCTTAGAATGTATCCGCTGCTGATTGTCTCTTGCAATGCTAATGGCTTTCTGAAAGTTATTAGTCCTGACAGTTCAGACTCTGCAGTCAAAAACATTAATTTGCTAAAGTACAAAGCAAGATAAATTGGTAGAAATAGAAAGATAAAACTGTTTCTTTTTGGATGACCTCTGCAAGATCTTCACTATTTTGACAGTTCAACAGGGGTGGGAAGAAAGCAATAAACAGGGGCTGCTTCACACCAGATGGAAGTGCTGAAGAACTTAGCTTTATTAGATTTTAATGCAACTTTATTATGCTCTAGTTGCCTTGTAATTTCACTGGGGAAGTTGTTCTGTTTCCTTCTGCCTGCTAGATTTATGCATTCCACTTCCATAGTGCTGCATGTGCTGTTCCTTCTTTTTGGCTTGTGATGTTTAGCCAGTTGTGGCTTCTTTCTTTTACCAACTCTTCATGAGGATGAGTAGACTGACTGGCCAGACTGTAAGGTTATGTTAACAGTAAGCCTCATATTAAAGATACAGAAGCTATTTTTGCATGATGTGGAAAACTTTGGTGTGGTATTATGGTACCGAATCCTTCTAATTAGCTCTCTGAGCAAGCAGTATATAATGTAGTGCAGTGTTATGCTAATGTTGGTGTTTTATCTGAATAATGCTCCGTTATGCAGCATAGATACTCTATGAGATTTTCTCCTTGAAGAGAGCAAGTATTTGGTAGCGTTCAAAGGAATAGGAAGTGATGGTCTATGTAGGAAGACAGAACTAGGCTGAGGATCATGTTTCTTTGACTGGTCTTCGGAAATAAAACTATTCCAAACATGCTCATAACAGTTTTAACAGTTAAAGCATGTGAAGAAACTCCGTGGTCTTTCCTGTGTACTTTAATGCTGACACTATAAAACAGCTAAAGCTACTGTGAAAGGACGTATAGTGTTTAAAATGTGTTTATGCTGATAAAATTAGTGCTCAGTAGTCCCCTGAGATTGAATTTGCAGCATCAAAAGGGTATGTGAACAGTAAGCATCTGAGTTCTGTTCAGTTTTTTGTATGAAATAGCTTTCCCATGCTGATGCATTTGCATGCAGCTACAGCCTTCTGCAAGGCATGTTATTTGAAGGGGGAAAAAAAAGTTGAAACATGGCAAAATGACCAACTAGAAGCATGCGTGACAGTGTAGTGAAGAAAATGCATTAAACAAGCTTCAGCTGCTTTTCTGCATTATATGTAGTAAAGCCCTTGTTCTTCTGTAGTGTGGCTGAATAAAATCTGCACGCATCTTCAGATTATTTTAAATTTGCTGTGCTTATAGAGAAGATTTAGTAGAATTAAGCCCTTTTCCCTGAGTCATTTGAACTAGGGATTTTTGAAAAACAGCATCCCAGTAAGTATACAGTAAAGTAATTTTTGCCATCATTGTTATGTATCTTGGATTCAGATTTTTGCCTTTGAGTGCTCTTCTATCTTATTTCTGAGTGGTTTATTTGACGCATGCATTTGTGTGCTATTTAGAGTTCCTTGAGAGAGGTGGTACTGGAAATACTATTGAAGGAAAGACTAAGTTCTCTTTAGCACCTCTGCAAAATAAACTGCTACGGATTACGGGATATATGTAAAAAGACACATTGCAAACCTAAATGGCTAGCTCATTTTCATATGAGGAGGTATGTTCCTACTGGTTAGCCACTGAACATGGCCGAAAAGCAGATACTATAAATTTGAAATGTGATTGTAACTAATGTCGAAGAATAGATCGAGGAATACTGCACGGTCTTTCACAGGATCACAGAATCTCCTAGATTGGAAAAGACCTGTAAGATCATCTAGTCCAATCATTAACCTAACACTGACAAGCCCACCACTACGCCATGTCCCTGAGCACTATATCTACACGACCCTTAAGTACCTCCAGGGATGGGGACTCCACCACTGCCCTGGGTAACGTGTTCCAATGCCTGATGACCCTTTTAGTAAAGAAATTCTTCCTAATATCCAATCTAAACTTCCCTTGGCACAACTTGAAGCCATTTCCTCTTGTTCTATCACCTGTTACTTGACAGAACAGGTCGACCCCCACCTCTCTGCAACCTCCTTTCAGGTAGTTGTAGAGAGTGATAAGGTCTCCCCTCAGCCTCCTTTTCTCCAGGCTAAACAGCCCCAGTTCCCTCAGATGCTCCTCATAAGAGGTGCTCCAGAACCCTCACCAGTTTCGTTGCCCTTCTTTGGACACGCTCCAGTACCTCAATGTCCTTGTGAGGGGCCCAAAACTGAACACAGTACTCAAGATGCGGCCTCACCAGTGCTGAGTACAGGGGTAAAATCACCTCCCTGGTCCTACTGGCTACACAATTCCTGATACAGGCCAGCATGCCATTGGCCGCCTTGGCCACCTGGGCACACTGCTGGCTCATGTTCAGCCGGCTGTCAATCAACACCCCCAGGTCCCTCTCTACTGAGCAGCTTTTCAGCTGCTCCTCCCCAAGCTTGTAGCGTTGACGAGGGTTGTTGTCACCAAAGTGTAAGACCCGGCATTTGGCCTTATTGAAACTTGTACAGTTTGTCTTGGCCCATTGATCTAGTCTGTCTAAATCCCTCTGCAGAGCCTCCCTACCCTCAGGCAGATGAACACTTCCACCCAGCTTTGCATTGTCTGCAAGCTTACTGAGGGTGCACTTCAGTAACCAGTCTACTTGCTTTGAGGTAACTGTAATCTGTGTACTCCAGAAACTGTCTTCAAAAGAAAAATCACATTTGCAGGAATGAGAGGGAAGAATGAGATACAGTAAAATGATTAGGTTAAATTAATTGAAGTTTACTGAGCTGCCAGCAAGGATCACCCTGCCATATCCCCTGTTCATGCTGCTGCCACTGTCCATGTACCGATGCTTAGATTCTTGTGGTTACCTGATCATTGGATCAACTCTGACAGACCTGGAAACTAACCCTGTTAAAAATATATATCTTTTCCAATGGGAGCAGTTTCTGGGTTTAGCTTGGTGTTCAGTATGTTGAACAGATAAGGGTTTTTTATATTAACATGGTGTTTTATTTAAGCATTTTAGGCAACCGTGATCACTGCATTAAACAACCAGCTTTACAAGGGCAGTTATTAGTGTACCAACACACTTGTAGTTAAGTGTTTTCAAGGAAAATGTCTAGATTTGAAAGTGTTTTTTAAAATCAGTGTAGTAACATCTCCAAGCACATTGGCTGTAAAACAGAATAATGCAGTGATATAGTTGGTTACATAATTAGATGCCTTGTCATCTCTGTTTGCAGTGGAAACATTCTGAGTCAAAAAGGATTTTACAGCAGTGTGCTGTTGGATGCTTTTGTGCCTCTGAAAATCTGTCCTAGATGTATACGGAAATGCATGCATTGCAGTAATAGGAAACAACGGTCAGGTAGTTCCTGAAAGTTTACAGCTTCTTACATGATTCCCTATTTCTAGGGTGGATCTGGGTTGTCTCGTCTGGGAACAGCAGCAACCATCAAAGGTGAGATTTTTGGCTACTTCTTAAAATTACCTTACAGTAGCACTTCAAGTCACTGTTGTTTACTACGCTGTTTCCAAATATTGTCTACCTTGTTCATCTTCAGATCTTTCTTGTGAGCTAAGTACAGCCAGCATTTGCTAATTGGAAGAAATCTTCCTTGGAGTTGCAAATTGTGTGCCTAAAACACTAGGAGAGAATATCCTGGAATCCATGCTGTTTTCCATGTAACAACAGTTTTTTCTCTTGCTTGTAAATGTAGAGCCAAGGGGTTGGTTTGATTGGGCTTTTCCCTGCTATTGAGTCCTGTGCAACCAGCCACCCTTCTGATATTGTATTTCAGTGACTTGATTATTTCTAGTTGCTTGGCATCTAGCCAGAGCATTGTCCCTTGTGAACTCCTCTGAGATGAAAAGATAAATTATTTGTAATATGCAAAGTTGCTATCTTGAAAATTTATTAGTCTGATAATAAGACAAATGAAAATGAGATGTGAATTTTTGTCACCTTCCCGATTCTTCCTTATCTCTAGCTTTACAAGTATTTTGTTACAATCTACCCCTCATTTTATTGGCAACCATGCAAAAAGGAATAATCAAATAGATATATCTTTAAGAAAAAACCCCACAATATTTCCATTGGGTTCTGTGTAAGGTACTTTTCCAGTTCTTTGTAGAAGATCTGTGTAGTTGAATGAAAACTTTGTTATATACAAAATAAAAAAGAGTAGACAATACTTATCTCCAAAAGATAATAGAAACCTTGTGTTACTTGTAGTTATTGTTATTTACCTTCAAATGAGGAAGTAAAAGCAACAGTCTCTCATGAAAGGTGAGAAATCTGTGGTGTATGTAGATGCATGTGTTAATACTTTGAGCACTAGTACTCTTCTTTCTTCAAATTCACAGGAGATACTGACACTGCCAAGACCTCTGATGATATCAGTTTAAGTCTTGGCCAGAGTTCTAGCCTATGTAAAGAAGGGAGTGAAGAACAAGGTAAAATTTCTTCTTCTGCATATTAAACATGGTATTTTGTTACCAAAGACCCTTTACTTAATATGCTAAATAAATTCATGCAATTTCTTGATAGACTCTAAGAAAGGTTATCTTGAAGTTTTCTGTTTCCTTTCTTAATTACTGTAAGTTCCTGGGTTGCATAGCTTGAATACTTTTAACTTTATTCTTTGGCTGTGTGTTTCTTGTTCTGGTATCTTCCAGCAGGTAATAAATATTTACTGTCTCCTTACTGCTAAAAGATAGCTAGCTTACATGTCTCTAGATGATCTCTCTCATACTGAAAGTGGCCTGGGGTTCATGGACTTCATTGTAGACTAATTTGTTTTGCTTTCCAGTACAGCCAGATTAATTTTTTTAACTCAGGCATGCATGTCTGTAAAGTAAATAATCCTGTGAGGAGTTCTGTGTTTCTGGAGCTATAGACTGCTTCTAATAGGCACGCTATCAGAGTTTTGTAATTGTTTTTTTTCCTGCTATGTAAGTAAACTGCTAGCTTGTATTCTTCTGTTGCCTAATTTTGTTTCAGATCTCATTTTTTCATTTAGCTTCGTTGCAACGGGGAAAAAAAAAATCTGCTCAGACTAAAACAGAGCATAAAATTGTAGGGAGATCTTTTGTTTGCTGATTTTAAAGTACCTGGTGATTAGCAGGACAGTAACTCTGGGAATACTGTAGTTCATTTTGGCCAATCTCATTGGGCTGATTCAGTCATTACTGTGTGATTCAGTGCAGAAAGTATGTTTAAAATAGAGGATTACAGGTGGCTGTGCTGTTGTAATAGGCAGCAGTGTTCTACTACTTTCAGCTGACTAACTGAAGTCTCAAGTTACACATGTGCAAATGCACTCTACAAAAATTTAGCAATTGTAGTAACTTAACTTGGCCTCCAGATCTTCTATTTTTAGTGATGGTACCAAAAAGGAAAGTAGCCTGACTTTTTCAGTACTGCCTACAGGGGGATACTTTTCGAAGCGATCGCTTGTGATGCTTAATAGAAACAATTGTTCTGACCAAGAGCTAACAGCAAATCGTTGTGATTTGCTTTAACAGCACTAGTTTTAGAGGTAGTAAAACCCAGTAACTTTGTAGGGAGTTTCATTATAGTACCAATAGACATGTGCCACTGCCTGTATCCTTGCCAAGTACGAGTTTACTTTGTGTCTGGTACAAAAGGTGATTTTTGTTGAGTTTTTTGTGATGTCAAAGTTAGTGGGGTTTACTCTGTTTTTCTGAATGTTTCTGAGTTTATGTGAAACAGTTTACTGCATGTAGGAAATAAAACAAAAGGCAGGGTACCCTTTTATAATTAAGAAACTTTGGGGTACATAAAAACATTGTCTGAGACATAGGAGCAATAGAGGAGGTTGGGGACTCAGCAGCTAACAAGAGATAACATAATTCTGACAAGATTAAGCTGGTGTTGGTATTTTCTTTTTTATTAAAAAAAGTTCGTCAGGTTTGCTTAGGTGGTAGGAAATATTTTAAATGGTAATGTGATTGATAGTACTTGCAAATGGATTTGTCAGTTTATTTGTTTTATCTCATATAAACAAGCAGTTGTAAAGCGGACTGTATAACTTACATGAACATTTTACATGAATATTTTTAAATATGTACTTAAACAGATTTGGCAACTGATCGGAAGCTTTTTCGTCTGGTGTCGAATGACTCATTTGTCTCCATCCAACCTTCATTATCCTCTGGACAGGATTTGCCAAGGGACAACAGTGACAAAGTGTGCCTCTCGAACAACCAGCTTGTGGACCAGTCTAAAACCAGTGCATGTGACACAGAAGTAGCTTCGCTCGTAACTCTGCATTCTCACTCCTATAGGAAGGATCATAGACCACGAGGTGTACCAAGGACTTCTAGCTCTGCTGTCGCTTTTCCAGATGCTTCACTAAATGACTTCCCTCTCTATCAACAAAGACGAGGACTGGATCCTGTGAGTGAGTTAGAAGCTCCCAAGCCTCCTTCTGGATCCAGAGAGTCCTTGGCTGAGAACTCTTGCATTTCAGGAGTTTTTCAATTGGATGACATTCTGAAAAGTAGCAGCCCTCAACCACTGGCTAAGAGTGGGAAGAGCAAATCCTTGAAAGCAGACAAAAGTGTGGACAGTCTGAGAAGTCTGAGTACTAGGAGCAGTGGTTCAACAGAAAGCTACTGCAGTGGGACTGATCGTGACACTAACAGTACCATCAGTAGCTATAAAAGTGAACATACTAGCTCAACACATATAGAAAGCGTGTTGTCAGAGCATGAGGAGGAGTCTCCGAGAGAAGAGAGAAAGGATGGTAAGAAAAAGGACTGTGGTGTTGACTCAGAGGATGACAGTAGTTCTACTACTGACAAAAGGACTAGTAGTGAAAGGACTGCTGTGGAAGTGAGCACTAACAGTGGTGTTCAAGAGGTAAAGGGTTCTAATGCATCTGATGAGATGCACAGTCAGAAAGGTCTTGGTGCCTCTGCTTCAGAAGAGGCCAATAAGAACCCACATGCCAATGAATTGACTACACAAGCTGACAGGCCACCTGGGAAGGCTGCAGAACAAAGAGATGAGCAGAGTGAGAAACTAGCTGTGTTAGCAGATTCAAGAGCTTCTAAAGAAACAAGTGGAAAACAAAAAGAAGGAGATGTCCGACCAAAATCTTCTAGTTTAATACATCGAACAGCCTCTACCCACAAGTCCAGCCGGAGGAGGACAGGAAAAAAGCGGGCTAGTAGTTTTGATTCAAGTCGGCACAGGGAATATGTTTCCTTCCGTGGTGTATCTGGTACTAAGCCTCATAGTGCTGTGTTCTGTCACGATGAGGACTCCAGTGATCAAAGTGACTTGAGCAGGACATCAAGTATGCAGTCAGCTCACCAGTTCAGCAGTGATAGCTCTTCCAGCACCACCTCTCATTCATGCCAGTCTCCTGAGGGAAAGTACAGTGCTCTAAAGACCAAATATGTTTCTAAAGAACGTGGGGGCACAGACCCTGAAAATGCTCACAAAACCCATGTAAGCTCTGAGGGAATTAGCAAAAAACGATCTACACGTCGGACTTCTAGCACAAACAGTGCCAAGAATCGTGCCAGAGTATTGAGCCTGGACAGTGGTACTGTAGCTTGTTTAAATGACCCAAATAGTTTAATGGCACCAGGTAACATAAAACAGTTAACCACTTCAAAATCTGATTTGGAAGCCAAAGAAGGAGAGGTGCTAGATGAGCTATCTCTGTTGGGAAGGGCTTCACACTTAGAGTCAGTCACTCGTTCTAGGAATAGCTTACCAAGCCAGGCTACGTTTCCTGAAGGGGAAGAGCAAGAATCAGCAAGTGGAGGTAAGTAAATGACCTACCAGAAGTACCTTGCTGTGTTTTGTTAATGAGTCTGGTATCTATGACTTAAGTTACAGCTATACTTATGCGTCTTCCTGTTTCTTTGTTCTTGCCTAGTAAAATTGACAAAGCACTTCCTTCATAATCTCTTGGAAGAGCTACAGAAATGGGAGTTGAATTCAAACAAATGTTATGAAATTTGTAGGTAGATATGTTACTGGTTTGTAACTGGCAGTCATTGCCAACCAGAGTTGTATCTTAAAATTATTTGTGATCAAATCAGACCTGCTTCATTGTATTATTCAAACTTCAAATTATGTGTACTATGTAAAAAGTTAACAATAAAAGAGAGACTATTTTGTTTGAAAGATTGTGCAATTTAGAAAATTGGGAACATGGAAGTGATTGAAGTTACTGCTGCCTCTTAGATGAACTCTCTGGAATGGCTTGAGGAGGTATCGGGAAAAAAAAACAACCCCAAGTCCCCAAACCCTTACCATGCTGCCTTAAATTGTTCACTCTTATGATGGTCTAGTTACTAAGCTGAATTCTCCTGGTGATTTGATTTTGCTTAGCCTTGCCATTGTTGGCTAGACAGTGTTTACTTTTGGTTGTGGTGTTTTGTTGTTTTGGTTTTTTTTTCTCCCCTCATTATGAGAACACAATAACCTTCCTGTGCTGGAGAGGAATGTAGTTTCCTCTTACTTTCTATAACTATTGCTTTGCTTGGTGTACTGTGAGTACTAAGCTTACCTGTAGAAGCCGATATTGATATAGATTAATAGGGGAATTTAAAAAAAAATAGTTCTTTATCACTTTTTTATGATGTTTCAGTGTCTTTTCTTGGTTAGCCATATTGACTGCCTTAACTGGAAGGCTTTATGTGTCATGGAAGATAAGTGGGTTTAAAATACCTTTTCAGAGCAGTATGGGATTAGTAATTTTCTCAGTCTGACATTTGGGATTGTTGGAGGGGAATACCTACCAGATAATCTGGTTAGCTAAGCACACAAATGCTTCATAAAATTGAATTTTAGATCAAGACATAGATATTTTTAGGAAATTGGAGCAAACTTACTGTCCTTATTATTTAGACTGTCTAAGCAAAGTATAGTGACTCTTCCATGTTGAGAGACTTCCAACTCAGTGAGATGTGATGAATAGTTTTTTTTGTTTTGTTTTGTTTTTTNGATCAAGTTTGACTGGTTTACAGTTAGCTCAGACCTATTTAGATGCTCTCACTTAAAAAAAAAAAAAACAAAAACAAAAACAAACACAACAAACAAAAAAAATCTGCATATACTGGTACTTTCTGTCTTTCTGTTATTTCCAGTAACAGAGTTCTGCAGTAGCTTTAGTGAAAGAGTCCAGGTTGCTCTCTAGTAGTAACTCTGCAAGCGAAACACTTAACACACATTTTATTATGCCTTGTTAAAGTGACAGCTCTTTTTTATCTACTGAGAGTAATTTGCCTAATAAAAGGTCTGCTTTATGTATTTATGGTTTTGACTCTATGCTTTCCTTGGCACAAGATTTAATTTTACTTTGGTTTGTGCTATTACAGCTTAAAACTGTTAAGGTCCTCTCCTTATATGCAAAGGAGGATTAATATACTTTACCTTACAGAACATTTCAGACTTTATATGCACTCACTAGTTGTCAGTAGTCTGAAAGAATTAGTGCAAGACTGATTGCTATATATTGTCAAATATTTTGAATGCTCTTTCAAAGAGTGAAATGTAGGGAAGACTAACCCTACCACGTTTAAAAGCAATCAAAGATACAAATCTGTAGGATCTTAAAGCAGGGAAGTCTTGCTGTCTTTCTTGCTGAATTCTTTCCACTTTCCCCTTTAAACTTTGTGTAAATAATAGACACTTTTAAGTTGTTAGTATTTTTAATAAATGGTGAGCACCCGGGTGTTACTGGCCCATGGGTTTCAGGCTGAGTTTAAGAAGCAGTCTAGATTCAGGTTCTCCAGATCTGTGACATCATATGAGTAATAGGAAATATTTCCTTCATAATTGTAAGAAATTAATGTCACTCTCCTGTTTTTGAAAGCAGAACAAAAATATCACTTTTTTTTAGCATTACTTAAATATTTATGCGGTGACATCTAGCATCAAGTGAGCAATTATTTTGAACTTACCTGTTCGTGATCAATCTGACTAATTCCTTTGTGTTGTCCTTCGTTTTTACTGGTTTTCCTTTTGTGTGTCTCTTGGTTTTTGGTTGTTTTTTTTTTTTCCTCCAAATTTATAGCTTATATTACAAATTTTGCAACAGATGTATCTTTAATTTTGGCTTTCTTTGGGCTTACCTCTGACTAATAGTAATCAGAGAAAATATTTTAATTTTTTAGAATCTCTAAGTTGCTTTGTATTCAGTATTTCCCACTATTGAGTTGTCTTCACCTTTTGGGAGTGTTTTTAAAAGACATACATGTGTAATATAAATAAACATGTGTGTATGTGTATAGAAATTATTTGAGAAAATTAAGAAGTTATATTATTTACAGAATAAACTTGGTTCAGATTTTCGTACGATCAGAGAATATTGGTTGGATGGGACTCTTAGAAGTTATCTGGTCCAACCTCCCGCTGAAGGGATTATTTTATATAAATATTTTCTTAATTTCTGTGACTGCTTATGATAACTTTCTGAAACAAGTAATTAACAGATGCACACTGGATAACCAAAATACTGATATTAATACTGCCTCCTCTTGTTTAGTCAGCAGCTTTCCATTCCTGTTCTTCAAATATGACTTAAAATGAAGTTAAAATTACTGATTTATCTTTGTCTTTAGGGAGTAAACTAAAAAGTACATTCCTACTTGTTTGTGTAACTGTTAAAGTGTGTTTCATAATGGATATAGCCTTTAGTAGTCTTTTACTAAACAGGATGCTATACAAATTTGTACATCTTATACTTCAGCAGGTACAACTTAGCAGTTTCATTTTTGTTTTATTATGCCAGGAAGTGGTGAATGACTCAGTTTTTACAAGGTAACCTGTGCATTTGAATAGAAATTGCAGTTCATTAAAATGCAGACAAACAGCATTTGAAAATTGTGTAATTAAATACATGTGGTGAATGTATAACAAAAAAAAAAGGAAGATGTCTTACATTAGTTGTTACCCTCATTTAACTACTCAGCCTCTAAAATTAGCTAGTGAATTGATGGGTTATGGGTTAGATGAAGTTTCGTATTTCTAAAATACCACACTGATACTCTCCTATACCTGGTTCCTGTCAGATGTATGCTATTTCTGGATTGCTGTCTGTACAGATTTAAAGAACCAACATAATGCCGTATATTATGCAGTGATGTTTTGTAAAATTTGAGCTGACCTGAAAAGTCAAGTGTTCTCCCCCAGTTGTATATTAATTGTAAAAGATGCACCCTTTAAGTTGTTACTTTCTTTTACAGCTTGCTGTAATTTAAGATTTATTTATTTACTTTTAAATTCTTGAGTTACTTACTCTTTTGTAAATAAAACTGCATGTAATGTAATGCATTTTTCCTTCTGTGCATTGCATTGTGATATTGAAGTAACAGCTCGTACTGTTCTTCTGTTTTGTGGTCTGCAGTACATCTCTACAGGCAGGCAAAATAGCGTTTTGTGAGCTTGGATTAGAATCTTGTGTTGCATATGGAAACCTGTTCATCTTTTCAGTCCGTGTGTATTCGTACAGATATACTCAGCATATCTGCCTGTAATCATTAGACAGTACCCTCTCCAAAGTTAAAGGACAATTCAGTTCTCCGCTATGCAGCTGATGGTCGTGTCAGCTCCTACCAGTATATTGCTTTTTGCCTACTATGCTGATGTTGCATGTCGTCTACAGTCATTCCTTATTTTGCTTGTATTGTAGAGCTGTGCCATATTTCTGATGGCTTTAGTTTGACATGTTTTCTGCAGGTGGAATTAATACAGTTACAGAAGATGGGGATTCTGGTCTGGTTTCTGGGAGTCTTATCAGTTCACGTTCAAACTGCTAAACCAAATGGTTTTGCATGAGAAATCAAACTCTGAAAGAGTTTAGAAATGGTAGAAACTGAAAAATGTGTAAAGCTATTATAATCTGGTTGTGTGTATGTTAGCTAACTCTGATGTGTTTGGCAGGACCCCTCTTGTAACTGGACCAGATAAAGCAGATTAGCCAGTAGAAAGGGCTCTCTTCTATGTGATGTTCTTTATTGGAACCAAAAGACTGTATTCCGTTATCTGATTTTTAGATGTCAGCTAGCAGTGTCATAATATACACAGCATTTGGTTCAAGAATGACATAGAAATTTTAATGTTAGCCCTTCCCAATATCTGATTTTGAAAGCATGATGATGTTCTGCCACAGCTTTTGTGTGTAAAGGTTGAGTTTTGCAGAATTACCTCTGATTTTGAATATTCTGTCATGTCAGTAGAGCTGAGATGTTGCCATTAAACGCTTAAAGATGTAAACAGCATTAGGAGTGATGTGTGAGGCTGAAATGGAACTCTCCAGTTTTGGAACTTAAGAATGAAATAACACTTGGCATGAATCTTGCATCTACTAGTTGTGAACCACTACCTACTAAAGCAAAGTGCAGTTTTGGTACATTGTGTGGGGACTCTGCCCTGCCTGTTCTGTCCCCTTTCTGGTATTTATGGATAATACAGGGGCTTTCATTAGATGGCTTATGACCAAAATAACTAACATCTTCCTGATACTTTGTGGTTCCATAAAGGTGGTGATGGGGAACAAACAAACAAAAGCCTCAGGTTTTGTCCAACTCACAGCAGTGGCTGTTGAGAGCCAGGAATGTGTGTAATTGCTTGGCAGAAGCCCTGAGTACTACTGGTAAGAGACTTCCTGTCACTTGGTAGAAACATGCTCCTTTAGTATGGCATCTACAGAGTACTAGGTATTCTACCTGAAGTTCTGCAGGGCTGCATAAGGGAAATTCAGGATACTTAATGAAGAAGGCATGGCACAGCATTATATCACATACCAAAAGTTAAAAATGAAGCAAAATACAGTTAACATACTTTTCCTTGTTTTTTCCCCTGGGAGTGTCATTTATATAATTTCACCCTGATTAAGTTCTGTCAAGTGTCCCAAAGAAAGCAAAAGTAGTAGTTCTTTTCAAATACTGAGTTGCTGTGGGAGTTGTTTAAATGTCTTAAGTTGGTAGTGTTTGTGCAACTACTTCTTGTGATAATCTTTACTTGATTTGGAAAGAATGAGTCAATTTTGTTGACAAGTAGCATGTGTTGTTCATAAATTTGCCAAGTATTCATCTCAAACAGGAGCTGAATAAGAATTTTTGATACTTGGTGTAAACAAAGCTGCATCTACTAAGTTAAGTTTATAAGCCGTTCTTTTCGTGCTCCTTGTAGATGTCCCTGGATTTATTGCTACACGTACAGCAGAGAACAGTTCTGAGAGCTCTCTGAGCTGCAATGGAAGTGCTCATATTACTGCCAAATGTAGCTATGAGATGTAATTCCAGAACATATTGAAGTTGGCTACTAATTACCATTTGGTGTTATAGTTAATAGAAGGCCACTCAAAGCAAATGTGACTTTCTTTGTGCGATATACTAATAAAGAACACCACTTATGCTGGAAAGGCTGTGTGTTCTGAAGATGTAAAACATCTTTTCCTTAAGGTGAAGAAATCCAAATACAAAGTCAGAATTAAGTTTCATAAAGATCGATGTAGGTTATGAACATTTGTCTGCTGCATGAACATGCTCCTGGCTATTGATAACCGAATCCCTGGATGTAGGGACTATATTGGGCAGGGGATAAGATGAGGTCATAGCTGTAGCTCTTTGACCCCAAGGCCATCAACATTATAGTCAAGAAGTCTGTGCTAGTAACACTTAATGCTTTTAGAAATGAAATAATTCAAGTGGGAAATACAGTGAAGTAGAATAACTGAGACTCCTAGTTTTATCTTTGGTATTAGCATAGAAATTTGTATATCAAGCTGGTCTGTAAAAATGTTTGGTTGGGAATTCAAAACAGATGGTTTAATTGTCCTGGTTGTTCCCTTGCTTGACAGTGTTTTGCTTTTCAGATTGTTGTAGTGACTGGTTTGACGTAGTTGTAAATGTTCCTCTGGCCTTGTCTCAAACTTGTTTTTTTTTTTTTTCATACATTCAACCACAACACAGTCTTGGGCTTTACTTCCCTTGTTTCTCTTTCAATTTTTTTTTTTTTTTGTAAGACAAGCTTTCCTTGTATTGTTATCCTCTACCCTATTTTCTAGCAAAAGTTTGTATGAGAGGTCCCTCTGTTCTTCATTGTTTCTCCTTTGCTCCCCACATCTCCATTCTTCAGAAAATGGCATTAGTGATATTTTTCATTAAATGTCCACAGTAAGTTGTAATATCTTGATTTTTCATCAGAGAAGTATAAGAAATCCATGCAATTGTAGGTCTTATAATGGTGCATGATCCATGGTGATTAATAACTGTATACTGATGATACAGACTGAACAGACTCTTTTATACTTGGCTGTCTTACAAGTATGGTTTTTAAATTAGTGTTAGGGCACATGAGAATAAACTGCAAATGGTGTTAACCAATAAACGGGTGTGAGAAGTATGGCTTTTCTCAGGTTTTCAACACAAATGTGATATAGGTGCTTGATACAGAAGAGCAAAATTTCAGCTATTTGGTTTGGCAGTGTGTTCAGCATTAGAAGACAAGATTTCATTGCCTGTGTGAATGCATGAGCCATAAATTATTAATTTCAGCTCTCACTGAGAATTTGTAGGATTGTTTATTACAAGCAGTCGAAAATAGATCACAATTTCCATTTGACAGGAAGAGAAATGGCATGTCCAACCATCACTCAGTTCCATGCACGCATTTAACCATGCTTAACCTGACTAATGTTCAAAACCATCTAGACTTCAAGTGATGTATTTTTTTTTCTTTCCTGAGAAGACATTGTGTTTCCATTGTATGTGGGTGTGTTTTCTTTCCAGTCAGACTGAAGTTTGCCATTCTTACCCTGAGAACTCTGTGGTATACCACATGGGTACTTTACCTCTGTCTTACCTCCATACCATATCTTTCCAGGAATCTTCTTACTTGGGAACTATATTTCAGAATTTATCTGAGGCACTGGGTGTAGTGGTTTTGCCTAGCAAAAATGAAATGGGACTCTTTGATACAATAAAAGTTTGGAAAGTCTGCTTTTTCATCTTGTGCTGCTTCAGTTTCCATCTTCTAAGTTTGGGTTAGAAGCAATGATACATACATGCAGGGTGATGTAAATGTTGTGGCTT
>VZSZ01009633.1:283646-320731 GCA_013398815.1 Ibidorhyncha struthersii
AGACCAACAAAACAACCAAAACCAAACTTTGCTCAGTTTGGCTTTCCACACTTCAAACAGTAATTCTTTCTGCTCAACTAGATTTATTTATTTATTTTTTTTTTTTTACTTTCTTAGTCATGGTTTCAACATGCAGCTTCTTGAGGTGTTGGATAATGTTAGCAGACTCAGAGCTTGTTGGGCTGAAAAGCTCTGCAGTCTTTTTAAAGAACTTACAGACTTGCTTGGTGATCCTGAATGTTACCACACACATTCAGGAAGAGCGTGTATAGATGATGTGCACTGAACAAAAGTTTCAAGATAAATCAAAAATCCCTTGGCAGATTAGGAAGAAAGCTACACCAAAATCTACTTGGATTTCTAAAGGTTAAAGTGAAATACTGAAAAGTTAGCAAACGCCAGAACTATTTGGCTGTGCAGCTTTGAATTTAATCCCCAAGTACATGTGAGGTTTTGGTTTTCTGTTTGGTTTTGGTTTGTGTGTTTGTGTTTTTTTTGTTTTTTTTGTTTTTAATCTTCCGACATGTTTATATCTCTGTTTTCCTCCCAGGACACTGCCTCAGTCAGTGCTTGAGGTAGACTTGCTTTAGTGATACATTGGAGCTGTGTAGGAGGGACGTTTAGTGTTTCCATAATCTGAGCTGCAGTGCTTGCAGAAGGTGATGTTTACTGAAAAAAAGAATATGAAAAGAAAAGCAGATGTTGAGTGTTAAGTCAGTGCTAACTATGCTGCCTTGAAGAACTGCACTTGAATGCTGCTTTTGCTAAGTGGTTGCAAATGGTAATTAAGATGTAATGGTGATGTTTACCATCTTAATGGTAATTAAGATGTTTACATTTCAGTTAAGACTTGTCACTGTTCTTTATTTCGTGGTGCTTAACTATGACCTGATTAGCAGAAATGTGTGGAATTGCTTTTGCATCTGAAGCCAGTGGAAGCTGTGTTGTGACTATATGAGTTTTTATATGCTGATGAATACACTGGACAAGTTGAGTTTTACAAATTGGCAGTCAAAATTAGTGGGCAGTTTTGACCTCCTTTGTATTAACTTAATCCACCAGAAAAAAGTCAGGATTCATGCTATCTTGTCTAGTGTGTTTCGCTTTTCCAGTACTTCAAGTGTAAGAGCTATAAAGAAATCCTTGAAGAAACTAGGCTGTGTATTAAAACAAAACATAAAGCTATATATTAAGCCACAAGAGAAATATATTAAATTCTTGCTGAAATACACTGAAAAGGAAGTGTTATCTATTCACGCTTAGAATAAAAAATTGGCCGTGGAGGAGAAAGTGAGCAATCCCACAGGTTTCCTGTCAATATAGGAAAGGACTGAATTAAGGATGTCCTTAATTTTTGACATTGTGGTAATGAAATGCTTGCAACTTTAATGTTAGTCTTAAAGTAATCTCTTCATATAGCTTCTTGGCTTTTAAAGCAAATTACAGACTGAAGTTTCATATATGGTATTCACTTGATAACATGTGGCTCATGGGTGGGATTAAACTCTTGTTCCATGCGGTCTTTATTGCTTGAGCTGGCAGTAATGCACAGCAGCAGTAGGCTATAGGTTGCTATTCCCTGTAGACCAGTGTTAGATTCTTTGCTGCTAAGTTTTGAAAGCTTAATGACAGAAATGTTGTAACTTGAAATGCACATAAGTGAACATGGACTACTCTGCCTGTGATCCTTCTGCCATAAAAAAGCATTGCTCCCTTAGCATGTTTTTTGTTTTTTTTTTATTTATTTTATTTTGGCTTGACATAATCCTTGGTTTTCTCACTCTAGTAACAGGCTTCTTGGCTACCAAGTTGCAACTTCCCCTTCAAGATTGTGATTCTTCTTTTGCACTGACTTCATGTCAAGTTTTGTTTTTTCTCCTCCTTCACTTCCCTGCCAAAACCTATTTTCTCTATGACCCGTTCATTTGAGCTCCCTAGTGCTCTGCATTCAAATTGGTTAGTAGCTTCCTTGGTTCAGGAGGAAGACTCTGACATTGTAGACACACCATGAAACAGTCCAAATCCAAAGTTGTTCAGACTGTGAAGCTTAGGGAGCGCAGGTGGATTTTGGGGGGTAATCTGTGGAAAAATCTTAAGACTGCCTTGAGTACACACAAACTGTTCTTTACAGTGTTGCTTTATAAGTGGACCAAACTTTTTTGTTTGTGGGTTGGTTTTTTTNATGAGCCACATGTATCCCTTGGTGCTTGGGGGGGGGTGTGGGGGGTGGGGAAAAGCAGCTCTGTTTTGTTCCCTGAGATGTGATGAGGTTAACCTCAGCCCTATCAGTTTGGCAGAAGTTGTAAAACTGAGAAGGAGAGACTACTGTGGTGAGGAGTCACAGACAACCTTAAATGAGATAAGGGGTGAGATCAGTTTTCTCTCTTCCTGCCCTGTGCAAATGGAAGAGATTTGGGATATCCAACTCTTTTTGCAACCTGGCTATTTGGATCTGGGGGTAAAACAAAAAAAAGCACTGTATTCAAGGACAGTCACACCCCATGCCCCAACCACCCAAATTTTTATTAATAATTGTGTGTTGTGGTCCTGTCTTGAGGCAGGCTATTTGAACAGTCACTGCATAAGCTACTTCTGTTGTTGCAAGTCAAGTCCAGTAATTTGGGGAGGGTCAGGGGGAAGAAAGGAGTCTTAAGTTACTGTGTACGTAACTAGGATGGGTTCGTATTTGACCTAAAGTCTGTCTTGATGCAGCAGCACAAGCCAGCGAGGAGACTGTCACATTTCGTCGTGAACGCAGCACATTTAGGCGTCAGGCAGTACGACGCCGGCACAATGCAGGGAGTAACCCTACCCCTCCTACATTGCTCATCGGATCACCCCTCAGGTAGGGTATCTAAATGTTCCACCATATTTAGCATGCATGTAGCAGACCACTTCTCCCTACACCCACCAGTGTTGCCAGAAAAGCACTTTTTACTTCTTTCCCCACCATAACCTCCTTGAGCTGTCACTGCATGTCACTGTGGGCTTGTTGAATTGTGCATGTATATGTGGCACTATTTTCAAAATGATCAGGATAGCCCGTCTCTAACATGTTATAGCTGATTTCAGATTGACAACAAAATGAACTAATGCTAACAAACTTAGACTCAGTGTTCTTTATCGAAAACTTTAGTAACTTCTAGTTTCAAGCAATGAAAAGAACCCAAGAAAATATTATTTATCACTACTCATTTTGGTTTTCTTTCCTTTAAGAAAGTAAACATTAGGTACTACTACTGTAATAACTTTTCATGTCTGTAGATAGTGAGAGATAAGCATAATAACAAAATGGAAGAACTTTATAGAGAGCCAAATCATACATGCCAAGTTTCCAAATCTAAAATACAGGTACACCATTGTATGAACATCCTGTAGCTTTTTCCAGCAAAAGAGAAGTAATGAAGTAATAGCAACGCACAGTATTGCTCAGTATTAAATGTAATTGTGTGGCACTTTGCATGCCTTGGCAATGTTTAAAATGAACTACATACATGTATCCCAGGAGTCCCCAGCCTTCACTGGCCCATTTGTTAATGATACTGAGCCTGTTGATATGTTACATACAGCAGCTCTGTTTGGTCTGTCAGCTTGAACAGTAAAACCAGGAACCTCAATTTTTTTAAACTTGCTTTTTAAATCTTTCGATCGCTGGTTGCCTATGGTGTTGGAGAATCTGGTGAGCAGAACATTGCCTGTAGAGGAAGGAACACTCACCCATACATACAGAAGTAATTCTTCCTCCAGTTATATGATAAATATGCAGGAATAATTTTATATGTTGTGTATTCTTAATGATCTTCCTTCGTATACGAAGCTATCTTTTAATAATAGGAGCAGTCTGCTTTTGTGTTTCAGGAATACTTGTGTAATTTTTTTAACTGGAAAAAGCTATAGAAACTGAGCAAATAAACAGAAAATACTTTACAATAGAGAGTGGGGGAGGAATCGTGCCATCTATGTGGCACCACTGAAATAATCAAGGACTAAGTTTCTGAATTTTCCTCAGGCAGGAGGATTGCAAGAATAGTACCTAAAATCTAAGAAATGAAGGGCTGACTTCTGCCACATCAAGGATTGAATCTAGTTAGATGTGTTTTTACTGGCTAGTGCAGTATGTAGCAGTAATCGCATTTCAGGTAACTTTATGGTAAGCTTCTGGTTTTGCTGAATGTAGCTGGTTCAACTTCAAGTTAGTGATTTACTTCGTAGTGAGGGATGCTAAAATGCTGCATTCTCTGGGATCATTTTGGCTCTACTCTCCATTGCATTCACTTGCTTCTAATATGGTTTTTGTGGGGGTTTTCTTTTTTCTTTTAAGAGGAGGGTAGCATAGTTCTGTATTGGCTCATAAGAGGCTGTGCAGACTAATCAGAGCTCCTTAATTGTGCATAAGCCAGAAAACGGTGAGTTTTCTTTCTATTAGACAGGTAGAAAGTAGGGCAAATAAAGGACTCTGTCTTAAACTGAGGCTGACAGCTGCTTCATTTTCACATGCTAGTGTAGTCATTGAGGTTCCTGTGGCATAAGCTGAACTTCAGTGAGAGATCGTGAGAAAACTGAAGTTGGTGGAAGTAACTTTTTAATCGGACAATATGTCCAAGGGTGAAAGAGAGGAACAAATATTCCAGCCTTGTATTTCCTCTTTGTACCTTCCAGTTATCTAAACTTGTTCTCTTCTAAACAAAACCAAAAAATGGCAACTCTACACTCTGTCATAATGATACACATTATCAAAAATACTTGTATTATAAACATGTTCAGAATTGAATACTTACTGAATTGAATACTTACTTACTGAGGTTACTTTGCTCAAAGCATTGTTTGTGATGCTAAATTACTGTCCCCTGGATTGGAGTTAAATTGCCTTAGTCCAACCAAACACCAAAGTGCTTTCAGATTTGTTTGACATAAATTCCATTTGAACTACCAACTGTGGAATGTATCTGCAAAACTGTATTTATTACTGTTATGCCTTCTAGATGAGCGGTCTGAAAAAACCTTCCTGTATATGAGTAGCTTAATTTTAGTGTAAATTCTGTGTTGCTGGAAGAAGAAACTCCCGAGAAAGATTAAAAAAAAAAAGTGCATAATGAAGAAATGTGAAGAAATACAGATATTTATAGCCCGTTACAACTGAAATCCTTTGAAAAGATCACTGCAACTGTACTGTCATTAATTATATATGCTAGTGGTGAGCTGCCTCGATCTAGTTCCTGATATTGCTAATCCATATGACTTCAGGTGTTAAATTCCTAATAGTATCAGATTTACTAATCTTTAGTTGCCCTGATGTTACTTCTTATTGCTGCCAGCAAAACTTTAATCTCCTAATCTTCTAACTCTTGCATAAAATTGGATGTTGTGGGGATGTGCCCTTAGAACCTGTGTTCCACCTGATCTTATTTTTTTTAATTTCCTATCCATTATTGCAATTACATTTCACTTCGTCTGTGGAATATCTAGCAAAAGATACAATGGCATTATATATGTACGTGTTTGGCAATGATAGGCACTTAAGCAAAACCTCGTCTAGTAAACTGCTGGTTTGATGCTAAATTAGACACGAGAGTAGTTTGCCTGGTAACTTAAAAACAAACCAAACAAAAAAAAAAACAATCCCCACAACAAAACAACCAACCACCCCTGCTTTTGTCCTGCCTAAATGTCAGCAGTGTTTTGGGCACTTATGTTTAAAGTATGCGTTGGCATCCTATGTAGTCAATGGTGTATGCATGTGTCTGATACAAGAACGTAAGTGTCTGAAGCAGAATTTCATTTTTTATAAGTTAGGCGGAGAATAAATGTAGGTCTTGCATATCTGTGCAATCTGTTAATGTCAATGTTTAGGTGTGTGTGTTTTTATTGTGACAGATATGGATAACCACTGAAAGGACAACTTTGTATATACCTTTTAATACGTAGCTATTATTTAAGGGAAAGTGGTATTGTTTAGCATTGTTTTGGTGTTGCTGATAATACTTGAGGGAGACAATGAAGGCTGGCACATCTGTGAGCTTCCTTAGGGCTTTTGTTGCCATGTAGTTTAATGAAAGCCATGTCTATAGCAGCAAAACACTGAATTTAAAATTCAGATTCAAATGTTAGAATACAGTAATGATGAGTTGCAATTTTTTATCTCATGAGCTGTATGCATGTCTGCTTTATTTTGCATGAGCTTTTCTTATACTTATATCCATATTTTGTTTTCCAGTGGTGCTCTAACAAAAGAACTGAAAAGTAGAGGTTCTAGAAACTATTGTTAAAAGCAAGTACATCAGATTCTTAGTAAGATCTTGCTTTTTCAGTTGCCTAACTTGCCAGCTGTAGCATCACACTGTGAAACGTTAAAAGCAACAGTTGATAATGTTTTTCAAGTGTTTAAGATATTTTGTGTAGTCTCTCAAATATAAGTTTTTACCTGTATTAAAAAAAATTTCTTAATTTGATCGTGTCCCACAGCTAATGACTGATATGTAACTTATTAAAATACATAAAATGAAGGATAATAAAAACACTAATCCGGCAAAGTAGATGTGATATAGAAGTATAACTGCCATATATTTTGGCACTTTGCTGTGTTTAATATTAAACAAGCTATTAGAAAAAAATCTAGCTTTGTTAAATAGCTTTATAGAATAGTTTTGTGAAGAGAAGGTTGTGAGGAGGAGAACTAACATTTTCAAGCATTGTCTACTCACGTGGCTGTAAACTTACAAATTTCTCTGAAGCCCAGGTTGACTTTTAAGACAAGTTTTTTGGTGCAGGTATGTGTTTGGGTATAGATTTTTTTTTTTTTGTGGTAATAGTACTGAGTAATAAAGTTTTTGCTCTACTGTCAAAGTAAGTTCAAAATAGACTTAAAGTTTTGGCAGTTAATAATTTGTTATAAGCATTCTTAATATGTTCAAAAAAAATTCTGAATCCAAAAGTTTAACCACAGTTATCTACAAGGTCTGTGGTAGTGTGTGGCTATTCACAAAGCTTAAAGACATTTTGTAGTTAAAGTGCAGATTAATAGCAAGAAAGGTGATGTTATTGTGACCAAAAAAACCCTCCAAACAGCCAACTAAAAAGTTGATCAAGTCATACTTCGATGAGCAAAATGGACCCTAACTATCATGAGAAGACTGGAATAGTCTACTGCTGTATGTAGGTGGTACCTCAGATTAGCCTACAATTAGACTATGTAATTTAGTACCAGTAATTTGCTTTTGCAGCCACAAATTCAGACTTAAAAGACTATACTTGAGGGTGTCTTAAGGAGTTGTTAGAAAGCAATACTGTTTCAAAGGAGTAGGGCAGGAACTGTATCTCTAGGATACTGATGTAACTAGTGTCCAAATAGTCTGTTACATGGAACTCGTGGGTTATCTTAACCCTAATAAGTAGCTTCTTAATGCTATGCTCTTAAGTTTTTTTCCTCTTTCAACTAAAACGTCTTGTTTTACTTCACTTCTAGCTCTTTTGCTCTTCTTCCTGGTAACGTGTCCCCAATCCATGTTTTCTCGTAGCCTTCAAGATGGTCAGCAAGGCCAGCAGCCCTCCTCCCAGGTCAGAGTGCAGTCCCGCCCCCCTTCCCAGGCCGCTGTGCTGGGCGCTAGCGCCTCCTTGCTGGTGAGAAATGGGAGTGTCCACTTAGAAGCATCACATGCCACTGCATCTGCTGTAGGCGGTAGCAGTTTGCACGATGAACTTGGTATGCAGGCCTTATGTAACCTTGGTGACATGGAAGTTTTAATACGGCAGATATATGGGTAATAACGTGGTGAAAATCAGCTAACCTTAGCTTTGTTTCTGAATCTTGTAGGTGCATTTCTTGGAAGGCTGTATTGCTCATGAACTCCTTGCTTTTCACAGTCGCCTTTCCAGGCGCTTTCTCTAACAAATGCACGATGGGAAACGCTCTAAGGATGCATAGATACAAGTAGTGATGATGTGAGAGCTTTCATGATTTAAAAAACTTAACATGTATAATGCGTAAGTTTTCTTGCATTGTCACAGGGAGCTGAGCAGAGACTGAGACCAACTTTGGGGATCTTCAGGTTCCTGAAAAAAATACTTGTTACAGTCCCTAGGAGTTTTTGATCTTACTTTTTTAGATGAGTCTTGCTTAGCTGCTGTTTAAAAAATAAATCCTCATGTAAATGAAGAGTGCTTTACTTTTCATGTACACCTTAATTTAGGAGCTTGAGATTGGAAGAAAATCTGGACTCTTTCTTATACCGAATGTCATCATTTCGTGGAGCCTTATAGTGCCTCTTAATTCTTCATGGTCCATTTTACGTAGTAGTCTTAACTATTTACTAACTTCTAGGCAGCTAATGAAATTGCTAGGGAGAAGGAAGTTATGATGGTCGTAATAAGTGACTGATCTCCTGTGACACAGTAATGCAGGGGCAGATTGGAAAAACTCCTGGCAGGGATCTCTGCAGCTGTCTGTACATAGCCTGAATTACTTAAGACTTCAGCGTTAATATGGAATTCTTCCTTGAATTATTAAAATGGGCATCTTTAGAACTGAGAATTATTAGTGGCAGTATATTGAGCAGCTGTCAGCTGTAATAACTTGAAAGTACAGGTTAGCTCAGAACACGGACAAAACAATTGTTTCAGACTTAACTGTAACCCAGTACTAAAAGATAAATGAATTGTCATCTAACTCCACTAGTGGAGAAGACTTTAAGAGATGCCAGCTGTGGTACTCCTTTAAATATGAGTTTGACTAACACGTCGCTGTTCTTCTGCACCATCTAGCTGCAGGATAAGGAAAAAACGAGTAGAAGCAAACCCGAAAACAACCCTGACATGCTCTGAGGTGTTTTATAAAATTTAACTATAGTTGTGCTAAATGTGCACAATCTCTTTATCTGATAATTTTCATGTTAGTCTGTGGCTCTGCTAGTTTCTACATAGAAAAATCGAGACATATCTCAATGCTTGTATCTCTGACTTATCACATGAAACTGTGGATTTCTTTAATTTGGAGTCTTTTATTTCTTGTTTGAAAAAATACTGGAAATTATATCCCCTGAAATTCAGGGATAGGGGTTATATCTATCCAAGGTTAACGTTGAGGTTTATTCTTAAAAGTACCATTATTCTTAAAAGTATCATTATTGTGTTTGAAGGATTTTGTTCATCAAGTTTTACAGTCAAATTTTAAAGAATTCAAGATTTTAATACACAATCTAGTTAAGGCTGGGTTATTTAAGAACTTAAATTCCTATGTTATAGTAGAAATCAAAGTGGATCCTTTAAGAAATTCAACGTTGCATTCAGGCTCTCTAAAAAGGCATATTCAGTGCACTTGGCATGTATTGGAGTATTCAGAAATTCCTATAGCTAAATTCTTCTGAAATTTTGCGTACTGTGCTTACAGTTATATGGGGCAGCACATTGCCTTTGGGAGGCACAAAACTTCCAGGATCTGCTCACTTAAAAATCTGAGGTACAATAGGGGTTTATTCCTGATTTGAAGCTCTGAGCATCTGTTCAGAAACCTTCCATGCATGAAAGCAGCTATTACAGGCAAGATCTGTTTTAATTACTTTAGGAAAATCAAATTTTCTAGTTTGTGTAGCAAGCTTTGTGTGACAGATAATATCTTTTGTTAGAGTAAAACAGCTGGCAAAATGGCACAAGCTTTCACATGTGTGATTTGTTTATCAGGCCTGACAAGAAGGGAGAGTATCTTTCCTTATAACTGGTACATGTATTTTGGGGTTTTTGTGTTGTTTTTTTTAATCCTCAGTCAGGGGTGAAGTAACACTACTGCTCTATTTCTCTTAAGTTGAAGGCTTGTTGAAAGACAACCCTGTTACTTTACTTTAGATTGTGTATGGTTTGGGGGAGGGTAGTAGTTTGCTTTTTCTTTAACTTTCATTCTGATGCTGATCCAAGCAATGCAGGTCGTATGACCAATTCTGTCACTGTGGAAATTGCTGTGACTGCCCAGGGCAGAAAAAAATACTGAAAATAGAGGCTGGAGAAAAGATAAGGAAACAAAACCTGATTTACAGCAACTGGAAATATAAGCAACAAATGTAGTGCATGGGGCTATATATGTCTACAATGCGTATAAGAACTTAATTTCTTATTGAAATTGTATTAGTATATTCCAGGTCTTCTGGAAGATCAACAGGGCATGTGTTAATTTATGTTAAAAGCCCTCATGTTTAGGACTCTTTTGTGCACCAACATAGTATCTGCTTCTACATTCTTCCCATTTATGTGTTGGTGTCAAGCTGTGGCTCTTAACAAGACACACAATTTTTATTTTTTTTTTTGCTTTAAATATTTGTGTCTGTTAACTTGATTCTGGTGGCTTATTTTACAAAGGATGAACCTTACTGTATTATACCTAGCCTACATCCTGTCTGGTGACGATACAGCCGTCTATACCTGAGCATTGACCAGAGAGTCAAGAGATGCTTTGAGGTATTATCTTCCAGGCTTGTAGACAGATTTTTATCAATATTGTTGTTTTGTGAGGAGGAGGAACTTGAAAGGATTGAAAAGGAGCTTAATGTGGAGCAGTAAACATGAAGTAACTCATAGGAGGAATGCAGAACAAAAGGGAAAGGTGGCAGACCAAATGCCCTGATTTATAGGCAGGATTAATCTAATATGAATCCAGAAAGCAGCAAAACACATACCATGTCTTAAGTGAATGGCAGTCTTCAGAGCACAGTGTGGCAATGCCTTTTATTCTCACTAGTATCTGATTCTTGAGACATGTAGGTGATGAGTGAGATTTTTTCAGTCCTTGCAGCGGAAGGCTGTAAGTGTTCCAACTCATGAAGTAGTTAGGTAACCAAGTACTGAGTTACTAAAACAGATGCCCAGTTTCTGAAACTGCAGTGAAATAACAGCCTCTTGTCCTCATCGGGATGATGTGTGGTGTTTTGGCTTTTTTTTTTTTTTAGGAATATTTCTTGTGTGATTAAAGAGAACTGGTTATCTGGACCTTTACAATAGTTACATTGCTATGTTGGACTTCTGGTTGTATCACTTGTATGCAAGTGATATTTCTGGTTTATTGAAGTATTTTAGTTGATGAAGGCAGTTGGATGGTCTTGAAGATCAAAACTTTACATATAAATACGCACACCACGCACTTTATTAAAAACAACTTAGAATCAGTTCCTCAATACCTTTTTTTAATTAAATAGACTTAATTTATTTGGGATGAATGGGGAATTACTTTCAAAGGTACAAATAGAAAATAAATACTCACTTCCCATTGTTCCTACTGAAAATATCCCTGTTGTAGTCTGTGGAATTCTGCATAATAGGTAAGTTACTCTTTTGACAAACTTCATATAGAAATAAAAAATGAACCACTTTTACAAGTTTTCAGTTAGAACACTTCAGTCTTTATACTGTGGCTGAAGGTAAAATTTTGACCTTTGAAAACGATAGCTCATTGCACGCTAGAGTAGTCAAATTCTGATGACGTTGGTTTTGCTGACTATGATTTAAAAGATATTGTCACAGTGGTAGATGAATATATCTTGGTGATCTAATGATGACATAGGCTTCATCATGTCCAAAAGTGTTAGCAGTTTTCAGAACTAGTTTATGAGGAGTTTAAAATAATGTTTATTAGATGGATAACTGGGATATGTGCTGAAAATAACTTGGCTGAGGAAACCATCAGAGCACCATTTTAGTTGGATCCTTGGCCATTTAAGTCTTCCAGGTTTCACCTGTGTAAGCTCGTCAGCCTGTTGGTTTTGTTGATTCCTGTAACTGTGGGAACACCAGTTCGTACAGTGTGAACTGTTACGTGGTTGTCTCTGGACTTGAGATATTTGTCTTTTGAAACAAGGAAACTTGTTTCAAAGGAAGTGTGTTCATCTTTTCCTCTCTTCATGTCAAAACAAAGATGTATTTGTGTGCCTGAGTATCAATGACTTGGTTTTGTTATTTTTGTAACTGGATCCAAATAGAATATTGTTTGGGTGACTTTAATTTGCTAAGAACTCACAGCCCTCCCTCTGGGAGGGGGGAAGTTTACAAGCATTTCTGCTTAGTGGACAAACATGCTATTGACTGTATTTCTTGATTTGAAAAATAAACTTTTGAGTGTGCCATTTGATAAAACTATAGTCCTTAGAGAAAGAAAAAAACTGTCATAAGCTTTTTCAGCATGATGTTGTTAAAAAATATTTCAGAGAATGCTGGGAGAGCTAGGAATGGGAGGGAGAGAAAATTACTAGGGTAACTAAAAACGCTAGGTATATCTGTATGTATTGAATCTTGTGAGCACTGGGATCCTTCGTTATAGTTTGAGAGTGCTGTGAGGAAGCTGCTGTTATCTCACACAGCTTAAAAAGTATGTAATTGATGGGACTTTAGAGCTCAGCCGTAGAATCTCCAGTCACATCTTAGGGTCTGCGTCCTCAACAGCACTGAATAGTCCTCATCTTTTCTACTTGATGAGTTGAGGCTTTTCTGGAGAACCTTTTGATCTTAAATAAAAAAAAAGGGGGGGGGGCAGGTAGTGTGGCAGGCTTTTTTTTTTTTTTTTTTGAGAACCCATGCTTTTCTTGACACAGTGCTAACTTTTCAATAGGAAGCCTATATAAGTAGGGGAGCTGAATTGCAAGTATGGCAAAACCTGAGTCTGTTTTGTAGTTTGTGTGTAAACAACTGGAATTAAGTGTTTTGTCTGTTTGCTGCCTCTGTGTTAACCAGGTTTGTTTTATCCCACCGCAGCCATGTACTAGGTATAGCAGCAACACAAATGCAGTAAATTTTGACAGATTCAAAGATGAGTTGGATGTGAGGTGTGTTATGTTAAGTTTTTTTTTTTTTTCATAGTTTGAGGCCCTTTTCAGATTTTTGACGTGTGTAACAACATTTCAGTGAACTTCGTTTGAAACAAATGTATCTGATATATTATCTCAGCCCAAGAGAATGGGAAGTTATATCTTGCAAGTAGTAAATTCTAATTTCTATGACTAGAATTTCATTAATTTAAAAATCAAAGTTTAATTTCCAGAATCTCAATTCAGTAGTGCAAAACCAGGAAGAATTTAACCCAAACTCACTTGTCTCTTAAGAACTGATTGCATGGAAGACTTTTTTCTGTAATAAGTTATGCATAATTTTGTCCTGACTAGAACCTCAAGTGTGTTATCAAATACCTTCATATTTGCTGTTGAATTTTCTTTTTTTACTGATGCAGTTGAGAAATAGTCCTGTGTAACTGAGATTACTTATTAGTTGTGTGGAGGAAGATCCCAATGTCTTGCACTAGTTTAAATTTAAAACTTCAGTAACAACTGTACTACACTATGCATTAAAAATCAAAGGACATTTAACTGAAGTGCTTCATTAAAATCTTAACTATTGAGGAAAAAACCCTAATAACTGGACATTCTACTTGTATTTCCTTACAAATGCCTGTAGCAGATGTAGTTAAATATTGAGAGAGAGCTGTTGCGTTACTGAGCTCTGACGCACGCTGTATGTGACTCCTGAACTATGTAGCTGTCTTGTCAGAACGGTTGGTCTTAGCACTGCTGCGGTATGTGTCTTTTTGGTCTGAAGTGCCCCCTCTGAAGGTAGAAAGCTTTATGAAGATATTTTCAATATACCAGTGTTTTTCCTTAGTTTCACTGGGTTTAAGCATCCAGGTTGAGGTTTTTAACCTATTTGCTTTCAAACACTTCTAAATCAAACTTAATTGTCTGTGTGTCTGAAGAGAAGTTGGAGTAGGGTCATAGTGTGTTTTAAAAACAAATAATCAAAAACCACTATGAGAAGCAGGTTATGTTCTCACAGAAAGGGGAAAGATTGGAAGCTCTGATCTTGTTAATATTTCTCCTGGGACTGCTTGCTATCCTCTTAACAGAAGAAGAAAGAGCTGCAAGACATGCAGCTGAGAGGGGTATACAGTTTTTGCTTCAGATGCTCCGAAGTGCAATTTTTTTTTGTTGTCATTATTTTGTATAAGCAGCTCTTAAAATATTGCATGCTTTGCATCATGGCTTAAGAAGGGTTTTGAGCTAGAAGAGATGGAGAAGTTGGCAGAACGCTTCATATGAGATCACAATTTCAAAATCAGCTTCCTGCATTCAGAGCTGAAATATACTGAACCTGGCTTTCAGGGGAAATTGCAATGCTTATCTCTCTGATCAGACTATTGTGGGAGAAGCGCACTGTAAAAACATCATATTGTGAGTAAGGTAATTTATCACTTGAGTTATAATCTCTGGCTACTTTTTTGTTAATTGTATATTTTGGAATAGCTTGATATTGTTAATTCAAAAAGTTTTCAATAACAACTTCAGGAGATTATGGTTAATTGAGTTCCAGTAACTCCAAATGGTTTATCTGAGAAGTTAGTTTGCAGTTTTCTGTTCTTACACTGAAACATTTGCTTCTGGCTTGTAGAATAAATCTCTGCCTGCCATTCACTTTCTAGTTTTTCTAGAGATACAATTTATGAAGCATCTCTGGCTGCTCCTTTTAGCTCTTTGTTTCTATTCAATTAGATATGTGCCTCAAAAGAATTTTATTCAGGGCACTTGAAGAATCTCTGCCTTAGCGAAGTACTGAAGTACCGTGGTTCTTAAATGCTGATAGTGAATGATTTACTGATTGTTCTGCTGGGGGTGGGGAAGAACTGAAGAAGCTGGTCATTGCAGGTTTTTCACCTGGTTATTCTCTAAGGGGGGTGGGGTGGGGGAAGGCTTACATTGTGCTTCTGTTTTGTTAATGGTGACATCTTGTAAATGCAAACTCTTAAAATTTAATTCAGTATTGCAGTTTACTGTATATATGTCATGTAAAATGGTATGCAAGAGGACTGAGTACCTAATGTCTTGTCTGCACTGGTGACGCATTAATGTGTAATCACATTTTATATTCTGACACTGATATAAATTTAGATGGGAGCATCTGTCATTCGTTTAGTGGCCAGCCCAGCCTAAACCATGACAGATTCCTAAATTGATCTCAGTAGTAAATTAAAAAATAGAAACTAGTGCCAGTGGGATGCAACACCATGAAATTTTGACCTGCTTTTGACCTTTTCTTTAATAGGTAAGTTCAGTTCTACGCTCTACGAGACAGGGGGCTGCGACATGTCACTTGTGAACTTTGAGCCAGCTGCAAGAAGAGCGTCCAACATCTGGTGTGTGTGAAGGCCAATCAAGAGTGATGATTCTTGTCTTACAGCAACAAAATCTTTGATTTTAATTTTAAAAGGTTATTTAGTGTGGACTACAAAAAAAATCAATATAAAATATTATCCATATACTACTTTTGAAACCTAAATGACTTTTTTACTAGAAGATGACAATAAATGCATAAATAATCTTCTCCACTTAAATAAATCTCAGAAAATGAAGATTACTATTAGCTTAAATAATAAATGTCCAAAGAGAGAACTTGACAAATGGATTTTTGATTGGTTTATAGTGAGTCTTTTTTAAAGGATTTAACCCAGGATTTGGGAAAGTAGGTGGCTGTTGACCTTAATGGCTATTAACTTATTTACAAATGAACTTCCAATTGTGAAGCAAATGTAAACTGATAAATTTGTTTTCAAGTTCATAGATGGCATGAAACAATACATGGAAGTGTTAACGTGCCTGAGGTTAAAATTTGACTTAGAGTTGAAATAGCCAGCTACATGCTGGAAAGTTCATCTGCTGTTGAAAAGATGCCCTTTCTTTCTCTGAAGGGACGGGAGGCAGAAGAAAGAAAACCAACCCAAAACCTCCCACGTCCCCCCAATCCACTTCACTACATAGAACTGCTCTGAAGCTATTGCATCATGCTGAGTGCTACAAATTCCCACCATGTGCAGGTGGAGTAGCTGTTGGAATTACGGAGTAATGAATCTAAAATGTCCCATCTTCAAGTCTTTCTTGCAAAAGTGTGCAAGTGCCTTTTGTAGAGTTGAACTTTGACAAAAAGTTCGTATTCCTTGCACAAAGCTGCCAATGCCTGCCTCTACTGCTTGCATGTTCCAGATGCAATGGCTTTGCTGATGGCTGCTGTTATGAAGCTAATGGAAGGAACAAACAGGCCACATCCAAATAATCAGGTCTTGGCTGTAGAGAATACTTGAGTTTCAGTGAAGTAAAATTGATAACAAAGAATGTTTTTATCTTAAGGCAAGGAACTGAAGGAAAGTTGCATAGATTTGATACAAGTCTTACAGCCATGTGATTTACATGGAAAACAAACATCCAAAAGGTATCCAAAATTGGGGAAAAAAGCAATGGTTGGATATGGACTCTCATACAGTAAGAGAAATTTCTCCTCATCTCTAATGAATGGAAATTGCAAAGTAATTTTGCTCTTCTTAAGAGAGGTTTATTTAAAGTTAAGTTTTTCAAAGACAAGATTAAGTAACTCGGTATACTCGTGATAAGTATGTACTATTTTTGGCAGTTTTGGGACCTTGGTAAAAACAGTATAGAATTAAAAAAAACCTCTGTGAACATATAGCAGACTTTGTGCTCCTTTAGAGATGTGATGCATGTTTACACATTAGTAGATAACAGACTATAGAACAACTTTGTTTTTTCAGTTGAAGTAATTACTATCATGACAATCCTTGTTAGACAACTTAGGGACTAGGTGTTGAGAAAATTATACCAAGTATAAGGGGAAAGAGTCTTCTGATTTACTACAGCTGCAGAATTTACCACAATACGCCAGACTAGGTGGATACTTTTATTTAAATTATGTAATCAAAGGAAAAACTTACAGAAAGATCTGTAGTTAAAATTTGCAAGGAGTCAGAATTTAATTTGCGACACTAGAAAATGAGTGGCTTGTTGAAATAAAATGTAGTTTTATAATCTGAAGTCTTTCCCCTGTTCTTATAGTGACACGGACTCTCACGTATCGAGTTCTACCTCAGTTCGCTTTTATCCACATGATCTAGTAAGTTTTTCTTACTTATTTTTAAAGCATGTAAAAAATCAGAAGATTTTCCAATTTTATAGCACTGATTAATCATCTTATGTGGTAGTTCTTTGTTCTTAAGAACTATTTTTGCCTGGGTTTAAATGAAGATAAAATATTTATTTGTTGTTGCAGTGTCTTCATATATACATACAAATTCATCTTATAGCACTTGAAAATTTAAATGTAAATTATTTCCTCTGATCTAAAGGATATTGATTTTCTAAATCACGTGGAAATTTGACGTTCTGAGATACGTTATAAAGGTTTCCAGAGATTGACTGGACAACTTGGACACAGTTTGCCTTCTGTACATTACTAAGGTCAGCAGGCAGCAGAAAGAATAAATTTTGTGTTCTGACCAAGAGCAACTTCAGTAGTTTCCCTGAAAGGAAGTTAAAAACCTGTTGTTGGACTATGCTGTACAAAATTTTATTCATATGCAAGGAGTGAGTGGGGAAAAAAGGCAGAGGCTTATGCTGTTTCATACTGCTAATAGCTTTACAGTTCCTTAGTTTTATGATCTCAAACCTTTTATATTGTTGTCAAGTCCAGACATATCTGTACTCTTAATTCTGAAGTCTTATATTGCTGTGTCATGAAGACAGTGCAAATGGTCATGATTCTTAAGCTAGGAAACCAAAGTAAAGTATATTGAAGTACGTAATGAACTAATCAAGAGGGAAAATGAAATATGGATTCAGCATTTGGCAGAGGAACAAGAGACCTCTGTTTGCCTGACCATGCTTTTGATCAAGAATGTGCTTTTCAAACCTGGTGTCTGCCAGAAGAAATTTCTTCGCTTTCCAGCATCCCTCCTCGAAAACGTAGCGTACAAAAAAGAGGCTGCATTAACTGTTGTGTGCTGTTGGTTTGCCAGTGTGGTCTCAGTGGAGGGAATGATTCTGTTCAGGCAAACTTATATTTGAAAAAGCTTAGCCCACATGCCTAAATAGAAATTTCCACTGAAAATTATTATTAGTGCTATGAACGTTATGTTGTGGTGATTCTACTTTTTAAGAAACCAAGTTTTTAAAAAGCTGTCAACAAAGCACCTGTTTTCTGACACAGCTTATGTTAGATAGTATGTTTTGTATTTTTGAAATGTCTTTAGAAAAGCAGTGTTCCTGCTTGTTGGTTTTATTAGTATTTTTCTAGGAAGGAAATCTGGCTGAGCATAGTTACAGTACAGTGATGCTTTAAGGAGTCATAAAAAGAATTTCAACAATGAGAAATCGAATGTTAAACTTCAAGATAATCGGAGGAAAAAACCCTATAATTTTGATACTTAAAGGTGACATGAGTATTTACATTTTAATCTTTGCCTTAAGATTGTGAAGATTTTTTCATTAAATGACATTTTAATGATGATACTGTTTAAGAATAAAGGGCAGCACATTAAGATATGCCTGAAGGGACATGGTTTAATGGTGGTTTTGGCAGTGATAGGTTATGGTTGGATGATGATCTTAAAGGTCCCTTCCAACCTAGACAATTCTAAGATGTTTAATGGCCTGTTAATGAAATCTAAAGTGGGTTAGACGACACATACCTACTGTAGTAACTTTTTAACGTTCTGAGCACTCTCCTTAAATGTCCTGTATGGTGGTTAGTATTACTGTGATTTCAAGAGAACTCTAGAGTGGTAAACTACAAAATACATGAGACGTTTAGTCAGTCATAAATAGTACTTGACTAGTTAGGGCAGAGCTTTTTGTAGTTTGTCTCTGAGTATATCCTGAATGTAGTGAGTTTGGTTTTGACCACTGATGCACGCCTATGTTGCTTTGTCATGGAAAAACATCCATTCAGCATGGATGCGCATGCATATTAGTTGACTAAAGAAATGTGTGGTAATTTATTTACATTCAGAATTGGATTATTCTTGTAGTATACGTTATTCCTGTTTACATATCAGTTTACTTGTCTTCAAATTCGAAGTTTTCAGGGTAAATGGGCTAATGTGCTTGGAAGACATGTTCATACTTCATTTGAAATAAGGCGTATGCTAAAATAACAAACAGTAGTGTTTATGCAAACTATTATTGCTGCTTGTGCTGCTCATTTGCTATGATAAGGACAGGAACTGTAAGTAGAAGCCTGAGAACTGACAGTGTTTAACATATAACTTCTCAAAAGTGAAACTAAATAATTCTACTGATTTTTTTTTTTTTCCAAAGCAGTTTTCAGTAAAATACAGTAATATAATAAAAATGAGCTTTTGTTAATACTGACTTTCTTTTAGCTTTCTCTTCCTCAGATCAGGTTGAACAGGCTGCTAACCATGGATACAGATCTCCTGGAGCAGCAAGATATTGACCTGAGCCCTGACCTTCAGGACCACATGCAACCTCAAGAGGAAGCAGCTCAAAAAGTCAAGCAGTACTATCGCTTTTGGATCCTGCCTAAACTTTGGATTAGCATCAATTTTGATAGATTAACTCTTCTGGCTTTATTTGATAGGTGAGATTGTTATATGTTACTAGACTTCAGAAAGTAACGATTAAAAAATGGTAGCTAAACTGTAATATGGATAAAGCTATCCTTAGAGAATTGTATTTATTTACTGCACTCTGACAGATGGAAAGAATAATACAAAATGCAGTTTTTTCTAAGATAATGAAGGCTACTCTCCCTTTTTCTCCAGCAATGCCAAAAAAGAAAAAAAAAAAACAAAACAAAAAAAAAACCACAAAACCAAAACCCAACAAACCCCTCACTTTGCATGAGTTGGGCGATAACATGTTTGAATGGTCAAAGAGAGATTTGTTGCTGATCTTTAAAGTGCAAAAATAAACTTCTCCAAAAAACTGATTGAAAGGGTCTAGAAGGTGGCATACACTGACATTATTTCAGCAAGTAGAGAGAATTTACCTGCTGATTCAAAGCATTTTTCCAAAGGGTCATTTAATACTGTAACCTGTTGTCCCTGCTGCGTTTACCCAATGGAATAAAATGAAGGTGACTTCTGAGCTACTGTCTTTTGGAATATATATGAAGTATTTAAATTTTAGTAACAAACTTCTTTGAGATAAACAGTACAGTAGTGATTTTGTCCAGGCAGAAATACTATCAATTCTGTTCCTAAGAACTACCAATATCATATGGAATTCCCTTTATTCCACTTGGCATATCTTAGCCAAGTGAGAGTATTTTTAGTTTTTTCATTGCAAAATCATGAATGACAGATTATATAGGTTATCTGTATCGTGCATGTATTTTTCACAGGCTTATAATCGTCCTGTGTGGGCCTTGAATATAGATTTATGTTACAGACCATGCTTCTGGTTGAGCATTTGAATTATTTTTGAAGTTATCTGCTGAAGTTATCTTCTGCTGTTTAAAGTTCAATTCCATAAGATACTAATTGCTTTTGGCTATCATTGAAATCCTGGTAGCTTCTAGCTTTGCTAAAAGACAATGTGCTAGTATAGTCTATGCAAGTTCAAATCTATTAACTACTTTGCTACCAGAAGCATAACTCTTGTTAACTTCTGACCCTAACTGTTCCCTTGCAGCTTTTTCTAGACATAGTTAGCTTTTAATTCTATCTATCTTTTTTTTTTTTCTCTCCCTCTAATACAGGAATCGCGAGATCCTTGAAAACGTGTTAGCTGTCATCCTAGCTATTCTAGTTGCATTTCTGGGCTCTGTACTTCTTATAGAGGGCTTTTTCAAGGATATTTGGGTCTTCCAGTTCTGCCTGGTAATAGCCAGTTGTCAGTACTCGCTGTTGAAGGTATTTTAATTTCTATCGTCACTTTCTATAAACAATAGAAATAACTTCGGTTGGGTGTTGCAGGTTGGTTAGAGCTTTAAGGAAAAAAACCTGCATGTTTGTCATTTCAAAAGAAGTGAGTAAACTTCAGCTTCATGGAAAGTTTGATAGATGGTCATACAAGGTCACTTCACTAGAATGGTTCTAGTGAATGTTTGCTAAACAACCCTTTATTTGTTGTTCTCGCACACTTTTTGTTTTCCCAACTAGGAGCACATTCTTACTGGTTGAAAACAGCCTACAACCTAAACTTGAAGTTTTATTGTTTTGGGTTTTTTAGTGGATACATCTCAATGCATTCATACTAAGCAATTATATCTAAGCATATTTTTAATCAGAAACTTAGTTCTATTAGAAAATTGTTCATGGTATTTTTGTAATTTAAGAATGATTGTTTATTTCCTTATGATTAGACTACTAGGGTAAAAGTAGATTTAAAACTAAAGTGGATAACATTTTGTGTTTAAAAAAAGATGTAAAAGTTCTAAACATTTGTTTTGTTTTTTAAACTTTAGCTATAGACATAGTCTTTGAACAGGTTTTATGATTTAATACATTGTGCTATTTAAAAGCTGTAGAGTGGCTTGAGAATCGTAAAACTAATTGTAGATATTATTAAAAGAACTTTAATCAGGAAGGTGTGTGTGGGGGGAGGGAGATGCACATATCTGTAGTTTGGGTAACTCTCCTCTTTCCATTTTGGTTTCAGAGCGTTCAGCCAGATTCTTCTTCCCCTCGACATGTAAGTCATGGGCACTTGCCACTGTACTAACACTGCAGATGTAGAACTTCCACATAGAATGGATCTTTTTGGTTTGATCTTTTTCTTAGGTACCTTCTGATAAGACACAAGAGGCTTATGTTGTAATAGTGTGTGAGAAGGGAACTGATACTATTTTTCCCCCCCATACACTTTGTATTTAACAGATCACGTCCTCCCTGTTTTAACCCTAGCTTTTGCTGTAGAGCCATATCATGAAAAGTTTTTTGATGAATCTTTAGTATTCAAGTGATTATAGTGAAAAGTATTCTTAATGTTGTAATTTACTGTGCTGGTATAAACTGACACAGCTTTGATATTCTATTCTGGTCTTGTAGATCCATTCGGCTGTACCGGAGTGTGCACAGCCTTATTTTTTCACTCTAAGCTGAGCATGCAATGCTCTAGTGAACATTAACATTTGAGCATGGAAATGTTAATGTGCTGGTGTTGCACAATATGTTTAAATTCTGTTGTGTGTCTGCTAGATTGCCAAGACAAAATATTTTTGTTTTATGTCCTAAATAAGATATGAAAAAGCATTATTCCTCTGCAGCAAGTCATTCATATTATTTTAGGTAATAAGCTGTGTGTTTTAATGAACATACAAATGCAGATTTTTTTCTCCCCCCAACAGGAACAGTATTTGAGCAATAAACTTTAATTGCTTTTTCTTCAAAACTAATATATTTTCCTCTTGCTTATGTAGCCTTCTCAGAGTTGCTCTGGAATTTAGTATTGCAAGAAACATATATTTTAAAACTTAGAATAAGTTAGACTAAGCTATATTCACCCTTATTCTCTGCTAACTGTTGTGTCCTCATTATATCAAAGCCACAAAAGAAAAAAGACTCATATCACTGCAAGGCAACGCATTGAAGACTTTATGAACAAAACTTAAGGATGTGCTGAGGTGACAGTACATCAATTGATGAACAATGTTTAACTTTGGTTCTGAAATGACCTCTAACAGAAGAGTAACAATTACTTTTTCCGCTAATAATGAAACAAATGTTCATTTTTTTTAATTTTTTTTTTAAACAGGGTCATAATCGTATCATAGCCTATAGTAGGCCTGTATATTTCTGTTTATGTTGTGGTCTTATTTGGCTGTTGGATTATGGCAGCAGAAACATATCTACAACAAGATTCAGGTTGTATGGAATGGCTTTCACCAACCCATTGCTGCTGCTGTCAGCCAGGGACTTAGTTATAGGTGAGTGACTTTTTCATGGATTTGAATTGTTTCTGTCACCACAGTAGAAATGTATCTTTCCACTCTGCGTCTTGTAATGACACAGTTGCAACATCACCTTCTACATGCAGTTCGTTGAGTTTCGTTGGAAAGAGTAGTTTTAGCTTTGCTAGCTTTGCTGAAGTTTATGGGGAAAATTCCCCCCTTCTATAGCTTTGCTGTAATAAACTGCAGAGATGTCAACTAATATGGTGTCACAGAAAAAAAATTTAGCCTTTTAATTATGTAGTATCTTAGTCGTCATTCCTGAACCTTCTGTTCTTTCTTCTTAACTTGGACCTGGATGTGCTCAGTAGTTAAACATTTTGATTTGGACTCTCTTGTACTCTTTAGAGGGGCTTGTGGCAAATGAGTAGGACTTCTCTTAAATCAGGTTATTTGTGTGTAGCAGTCGAGTAGAACAGTACAGTCGCACTTTAAAAAAATGTTTTAGACAGATTAAATCTTGTTTAATGTGTATCTTCTCAGAACAGGCCTATCAGTGATACCAAAAATATAATTCTGGGCTATATGAGGTACTTTGTGTTCTGAGCAGCACAGTACATTCACAGTACTGCTGGAATTTAACACCCCCACCCTCAAAAGAATCCTACCCCAAAAACAAACAACAACAAAAAACCCCCCAAAACCAACAAACCTTTTCCCTTACTTACAAAAGTCCATTTCCCTTGTTTACTTACAAAATTTATGGAAAATAGTAACAGCTACGTAATTTCAGACAGAGCCTGTATAAAGGAAAAAGAGAACGTAAACATTTGAAGACCATCTATCATGGAAACTTTGTGCTTATTCTTTAATGGAGCAAAGTTATTTGAGTGATCCTCTCTGGATCACCTCTTCGGAGGGGGGAAGGAAACCTGTAAGAATTCATCTACATTGAACACACTTGGTCTTCAGTTGTACCAAAATACCTGGGCATGAAAGACTAGAGCAGTTAAACATTATGACTGCATGCCTCCAGCTCTTGAACGGTCTTCTGTCCAAGAAAAATTAAAACGTGGTCTTGATTTTGATTCTTTTTTTTTCTTTTTCTTTTAAATTTTATTTTAGACTTTTAATTGATTAATAAGAATTATTGACTCGGGCATTTTGGGAGTTAGTTTTTATTACGTGATTTTTAAGAACATGTTCCTGAATTTCATACCTCATTCTGTTTCCCCTTTCAACTTCCTGGTAGTAAATCTGTATTTAAATTTAAATGTCCCGAGGGAAAAGGTCTAAGCCACTTATTTATGAACAGAGTATTCTCCAGGCATTTCCAAAGGTCCTTTTCTACAGATTCTATGGATCTATTAATGCACTGGCATACTGAAGTTAAGACAGCAGATACTTTTGACTCATTCAAGATATAAAACTTGCTTCAGTTCCCCTTCTTTATGCTGTCAATTTCAGAAGTTTTTTCTTCCCTTTGCTGTCACCTTGAGTCATTGCCATAACATATATCCATATTCCCATAAGGTAATACATAAATGTATATGTAGGTGGTGTGTTGTATTGTGAAAGTGACCTACTTTGTGAAAGTACTTCAGAGTCTTTTCCAGTTTTAAAATGACATGCTGGCATTTTCATGAGTCCATGTCCCTTTTGGGATTAGCTTTTAAAACTTATTAGTTCAAGAGTTCTGAATGCTTTTTGATCCTTATGCTTTACTGTTCTTCGATATCTTGTACCAGCTCCTGCGGTTTATATTTCTGAGCAGTTCTACCAATAAATAAAAAATCATATTGCCAGAACAGCTCTGGCTTCTTAAAAAAACAAATCAATATAAAAACCTGCCTGCTCTCCCTGCCCCCGCCTTGCCCTTGGAGCAACTCTTAACGTTGCTGAAACAGTGTTTCAAAAAGCATTGTGTGTGTGGCAAAGCAAGTTGGCTGCTAGCAAATGTACTTTTAACACAAAGTAAAAATCTCAGCTGCCTTTTTTCCCATTCCCAGGCATGGCTACTAGAACAACACAGGTGCAGGGCAAGGCAAACTTTGTGTTTAGATAGCATAATTGCTGTGTCCTTGCCAACAGGCAAGTGAGGACTGGTATAAACTTTTCATTTATTTATTTTTTTTGTCCCACATATTGGACTTGATCAATTGATCTAAATTTGCTATACATTTATAACAATTACTTTCTCTTTTGACTGAGGTGGACCTCGTTAGAGACCAATTCTGTTACAGGCTTTAAAAGCCATCAGAAATGTTGGCTTTTTGCTGGACTAGTCTTTATGAATTTTGTATTCCCAGATCTATTTTGTAATTTTCTTTTCAGTGGACCTAAGATAGTTCAGCTTACAGGCCTTCACAAAACAACTTTTTGCCTGTTAGTGAGGGAACACTTTATTATTTGCCTCCTATGTAGGCTTCCTTGAGTAATGATTTGAGATAAAGCTTCGACTTGAGAATTCTGAAAAATATTTTCTTCAGGTGTGGAGTAGCTGGTCCTTAGTCTTGTATTTCCTAATTTGTCTGTAAAAGGATGCAGAACTCAATGTTTTTTCCCAAGCCCTGAACCTACATGTCTTTAAACAACATTTAGTCATTTAACTTTACTAAGCAGTAAGGGGGGGGGGGGGGGAGAAAACCCCAGATTCTCAGTACCTGTCCTCACCATAGATATTTCTAATGTGATATCCTTTAGTATCTAACTATTCTGTGGATATAAAGTTTAAACTTCAAATTGAGACTTTGTGGTTCTTTACAGGATAATTTAAAATGGGTTTCTTATATTGGTCACTGAAGCTACAAGTCAATAAGGTTCTAGAAAATCCTCCCTAAACTGTCAAATTTTGTCTGCTAGGGTTATTTTTGATTTGATCCTTCTGTCCCTCAGAACCTAGAGTTTATCATATGCTGCTGCTTGTGAATTATAGCTGAACTACTTAACAGTTGTGTAAAAGCTTGTTGTTTCTGCATCTTTTATTCCTTAAGATGGAAAGTAAATGATACATGCAAGTTGGGAAATACCATTCCCTTAAGTGGCATTCATTTATCTTTGCATTCTGAAGTCCTGTAATTTGCAGAGGTTTAAATAGTTTATACAGTTGCCCATTTTCATTAAAAAAAAGTCATCTGGGATCAGAACTTTTCAGAAGTGATGTGGGAAAATGAAATTGTCAGACGTTATTACTAGCAGAAACCCTAGAGGTGAAATACTTGGCCTGTCTTACGTCGGTGTGGCTGGTGTTAGCTTGCTCCTGTAACTCCGGACAGGCAGGCTCGAATAACCCTCACTTACAATGAGTGAATATTTACAGATCTCCTAATCTGAAAACACTCTTGTCTGATCTTTGCTAAATAAAATGGAAAGTCTGAATTGGCCTGTGTCCATTTATACAGCGATTAAATAGAATTACAAGAAATCTTCTGACTTACTGCTGTATGTAACCTTTATGTTCAGTTTTGAATCATTGAAGTAGAGATTTACATAATGGATGTTTTCCTTGGAAATAATAGAAGTACTTCAGTAAATTTGAGTGTGATACCCTAGAACTTAAACTGAAGAGTACATTACCATGCTGTATTTTTTTATATTCACCACTTTTTCACCTATTTTTTCCCTCCGTAGTGTTTACACTATGTTTCCCTATAGTATTCTTCATTGGTCTTCTGCCTCAGGTGAATACATTTGTGATGTATCTCTGTGAACAGCTGGATATTCATGTCTTTGGTGGCAATGGTGAGTGGTGGTGTTTTTTTTTGTCAGTGGCAAAAGCATTAGATTAGGAGCAGCCATCAGATCAGCAGGCTAGTTAAAAATATTTAGTGATTACACTATTAGTATTCCTAGCCTCTAAACACAGAATACTAACTGTATTTGTAAAAAGGCTGAAGGTCTTCTGATGGATTATTGAGAAACAGAATTACTGTCCCAGTAAGTGTGTCAAAAAGTATACTTCCTTCCTTGACTGACTTCTGTTGCAGTTGTAAACCATTCCCATGGTAATGCTGTTGAATAAATGAGGAGGTAAATAAAGCCACATAAATTGCTCTTTAAAAAATCATTTGTAGGTGGAAAGACAAGTAGTTGCTGTGGGTTGGATTTTCTTTTTATCAGAGGGGTGTTGCAACTGGGGAGCTGATATTTTTCTTGAACAATCTGAAGTATTTTGTATTCTAACCTAATTACATAACGTGGTTTAATTTTTCTTTCTTTCCTATGATATTCAGCTACCACAAGCCTGCTTGCAGCACTTTACAGTTTTATCTGTAGTATTGTGGCAGTAGCCTTGTTGTATGGACTGTGCTATGGTGCCCTGAAGGTGAGCATACAGCATACATCAGTGTTTTGGGTTTTGTTCTCTGCTTCCTTGGATCTTAGATACTTAATTATGCAGAAAGTGAATTAGAAATATTAGTCTGGTTTGGTAGGGTTTTATACTTGCTCAGCTGTGATATCAATAAAGGAGATGCAATGCAGGAACACTGTAGGTTTTTTGCTTTTAAAAGGTGCATGATTTGTGCCTGCACTAACAGGCTATTTTGTTGGCTGAAAATATGACACAGTTCCATTCTAAGTTGATTCTTGAAAAAAAAGTCACGTTAAGTGGCTGTTTTCTAGCACAGTCTTCATGTACTGGTTTGTTAACCTCTCAGAATGGCTCATGTGAGTATTTTTTCAGTGCTGCAAACCAGAAAGTCTCTTCACATTAATTTTTACTTGAAAAGAAACCAGGAAGTAGTTTGTAGTGTCAAAGTGAAGATGCGTGCCTGTCTAAAAGGTAGAGTTAGCTGGCAAAGGGGGCAAAAAAACCCCACCCAAACCCCAAAGTTTTCCTTGCTTGAAATGCCATTCTGTTTGAAAACACTGTAGTGTTGGTTCTGTTTGGTTTCAGGTGTGTGTTGATAATCAAATGCTCTCAGTTCACAATTAATTGTAGCATGTGTGCCTTCCAACTCAGAGCTGATGGGCTTTTTTCCACTCTGTCATAGAGAGTAAAAAGTTGCTAGAGGAAATACTCGCATGACGCTACCACCTGCAGAACATCATTAGCTTTCTGTGAATTTGTACATTTGTCTATTAACCTTTTGTAAACACATCTGTTGAAGATAAGCAAGCTTTAGGAAAGAATCACTGTCTCATCTTTGCAGATCCAATAGAGATCGTGAAAACAAAAATAAAACCACTGGTTTAATCTGAATTCAGCACACTAGAAAAAATAAATCTGAGTAAAAACATTAGTCACTTCTTAATTTTGAAAGTTACATAATGCAACTCTAAGAACCTGTGGTCTCGAGGAATGCAGGAAATTCTTCATAATGGTTATGAAAACAGATGACTATTAGATGTGGGTTTAAGTGATGTACACTGTGTTAGAGTTTCTGATCTACAGTTAGACATAGGTAAATATCAAACTATTTTGTCCTGTTTAATTTTTCTGGAATTGTAGTTATGTTTCCATTCTCTTACAACAATATACATAATTCTTATGTCAGACAAATGTTATACTTTGTCTCCTTTCTGTTTCCAGGATTCTTGGGATGGGCAACATATACCAGTTCTCTTCTCCATATTTTGTGGTTTGTTAGTGGCAATATCGTATCATCTCAGCAGACAAAGTAGTGACCCCTCTGTACTTTTGTAAGTGACTCAGCTTGTGTCCCTTCCTGAAGGAATATGCAAATAGCAAGGGAACACTATTTATACTGTTAGGTATTAGTACTGGTTTAACTGGTAGTCACCAGCATTATCAAATATAGTGTGATATTCATTCAGTAGCTAGAGAGAAATTCTCAAATTTTGCGCCTACTTCCTCCTCTAATGACAACCTTTTGTTGTGACTTCTAGCAAATCACTTACATGCCAAAATTTGATTTAACTGCCTGCTGATATTCTCCAAAATACCAGTCAGGTGTCATTTTTCTGCTGGTGCATTTGTGCTGAACAACCTGTACCTGTTCTGTGCTTAAAGAGGTGCTCGAAGCACTCATTTAAGCTGAAGCCCACATGTGGATTTTTGAACTGTTTCTCTCAGTTAATTCGTTACTGCATTCTTATCTTGAATGTATGCTCAAAGCACTTGTTCAAATGATTTCATCTCGGGTGCAAAACAATAAGGATCTGTTTTTGTGATGTGTGTTCCTGTCTAGCATGGGGAAACATGTATTCATGTTGCTATTCTGAGTTGGCGTATTGATCTGATGATGAGAGTATTTCTGATTCAGTTAATAATTACGTGTGTAAAACAAAATAGTTCCAGTAGGAGAAGCACCTCCCACAGAATAGCCAATGGAGGCTCAGTCACAAACCTGGGTTAGGCAGAGCTTGAACTTGGATTTAAATTTAGCCATAATGTTGGATGAATTTGATAAGCAGTAGTCTGGGGTACATAGTGAGGGACCTCTTCTGTGAACAGGGCGATTAATGATTTGTGAGTGATCACACAGAAGGAAAATTCTTATCTTTGGGCTAGCAACTAAACCTTGTCCTGTTATGTTTAGTTCAGATGACTTTACACAGTTGGTATGAGATCCTTATCCCTAGATACCTGTTCCTTTGTTCTTTCCAAGTACTATAGCCTGGAAGCTTATGTTTGATCTGCAGGTTCACCTATTTAGCCAGATTTGGCACAGTTAAGCATTGCAATACATTGCAATATGTAATTGCCTTTGAAGATCTAGGGCTCATTGTGTAGTGAGCTTCCTGTCCTTAAAATGAAATAATACATATTTCTGTATTACAACGGGTATTGTAAGAAAAATCACATTAGGGGGTTGCGAGACGCTTAGGTTTGGCTAGCAGTGCTGCATATGGTCTTCTGAAAGCTTAGGTATAAGTTGTCTGGGCTTTAGTACCAGCAAGGTACTAAGAATTTAGTAGTTTGGTCAGCATGGCTAATTGATGAATTAATCAGGGTAGTATAGGCTTTTTTTTTTGGTTGCTTTTGAAGTTTGAATTAAACCAAGGAATTCTTGGTTTTCTGATTGGTATCAACAAATAGACCACTTCTACGCTTTGTACCAAGTTACATTTCTGTTCAGTTATTTATGAACTAAAGTTTTGTTTCGTGAGAACTAAGAACTCCACTTAAAATCCAGTATTTGTTCAGTTACTCCTGTTGGTACTGGAGAAACTGCCGTTTGAACAACGTCTGGCGACTTGTCTTGAATGGTGGTCACTGTGTGCAACAAGAGTACTAATTCTTTTATAAAGTTGAGATCTCATCTTTGTAAATTTGTTCAGCCATGTGAAAGCGCTAATATGCTAGGATTATTTTTTCTTGTAATACAACTTTTGACTTTGTTATTCTTCTAAAACCACATAGAACAATACATGCTTTTCAGTGGGTTCTTTTTTGTCTGTCTTTAAGCTCTTTAGTGCAATCAAAATTTTTTCCTAATTCTGAAGACAAAAACCCTGAGGATCCTCTGTCTGAAGTAAAAGATCCTTTACCTGAGAAGCTTAGAAATTCTGTGGTAAGTAGGCTTTTTAATTTTTTTAATGCCTTATGTTGATTTGTGTAGCATCAATCTGGATCTTACTTGGCTCACAATACTTGTTAATTACCATGGTGTTGAGGTGTTGATTAGAATGGACATTGGAGTGTTTCCTTTAAATCTGCAGATGAACCGATGTACTACAGTAAGAGTATAATGCTTATATTGAGATTTAAATTATAAGGAGGCATGTGAGAGAACTGGAGTTCCCTGGTGTGAATTCAGTGAAGGATCATTGAGGGTTTTCTCTAGCTTATATTGATGATAATAAATGATACTTGCTTTTGTGCAGAAGCTAGTGGGAAAGAGTTAATGGTGGCTAAACTATATTAACTCAGTATTTCTAGTAATTGTGAGCAAGAGCATTGTGCATGCTGTTCCAGAAGCAGAAAATAAAAATGATGGAAAGCGTTGTGGGTTGTTTTGTGGGTGGGTTGGTTGTTTTGAGGAGCAGATGTAACCTGTTCCATTTACTTCAGCACATACTTTGAATTATTTGTACAAATTCACTCTAAATGTTTGTGAAAGTAGTAATATTTAAACATTATTCTTTTTTGCACAGTGGAGCAGTATGTAAAAGACTTAAGAAGCTTAGTATATTTAACTTGCACAAAAGAAGGCTTGAACATTCATTTAACCTTGTAGGGCTTGGCTGTAGGAAAATAACAGTAGATAGGCTTGTGCCTGCTGTACTAGCAGAAACATGACAAGGTGCAGTGTGTGGAAACTGCAAGTAAATATTTAGAGCAGGGAAACTGCAGTTCTTTTAACGCTTAAAAGGAGAGAATAACTATAGGAGCCACAAGCTCCTCTTTAGCTCTCAAACTGTCACCAAGGGGCAGGGGAGCTGAGGATGATATATTCTTTCTTCTAATGTTTTTTAAATCGGGACTTGCAGATTTAAAATAAAAAGTTGTATCCCAAGAAGTTAAGACAGCAGTAACTTCTGTGTGTAATTATTTGGCCGATTCTGGAGTAGTTAATTCTTGAATGATTTTCTGGGCTGAAAATGCTAATACTGTATTTACAGAGTGGGAACAGGTCTAAACTTGAAAACTCCCGAGTTGCAGAGGCCCTAAGTACATATTGCCCCCTTGTGACTGAGTCTGGCATTACTAGTTTTTTATTTTTTGCCTATTATCAACAGCTTTTCTTCATATTTTAGGGGTAACAAAATTCAAACTCATTCCTCAAAGCTATCCTTTACCCTTCTGCAAAAGAGGGGGGGGGGGAAGGGGTTAAAGAGGATGGTTGTTTCACCTGGTCCTTAGCTCTGTCTAGGCAGCTGTCTTCCAGAGATCTTAATTGCCCCATAGTCAAAGCAATTGTTAGACTAAATGGGGAATTTGGTTAGCCCTTCCAGCTCTTCTCTCAGTGCTGTAGAGGGTTCTTATACCCCCTCACAGTCCAGAATGAGAGAGAGAATATATTGGGTATATTAACTTCTCCTGCCCCGCCTTGGGTATGCATCTTTTCACTTAACTCATTTGAACTAATGTTCTTAGCTGTAAGATTTATATTGTGAAATTTCTGATAACTCCAATGGAAGTAATTAACAGTGGCATAATTTGAAAATCTCTAATCAGTTACTGTTATTGTGGATGGCAGTAAGAATCTGAAGAGGACAACCAAAATCAGTATTTTTCTAAAATTATTTTGTTTTGACTCCCCAGAGTGAACGATTGCAATCTGACCTGATTGTGTGTATAGTCATTGGTGTACTCTATTTTGCAATTCACGTCAGCACAGTATTTACGGTTTTACAGGTAAGGTGTTCCATCATGTCTGCTGTTTGTCTTCTATATACAAATAATCTAATGTGATATCAAGCTTATTCTGGTAGTGCACTGGGTCTCCTGACTAGTTTTAGATGGTCTTTGAATATACACTGTGACAAGTACATGACCGAAGATCTTCATGTTCCAGTTTACGTGCTCAAAAACTCTTCTTCTGCTCTTTCCTAGTTTATTCTTACATTTTGGATTTTTTAGTCCCTGACATGAAATGCCCTTTTTTTGCTTCATCTGTCTCAATTAAATAGTTTCAGCATCATTTTGGACGAAGAAAAAATTAAACTTTTTCTAAAAAAAAAAAAAAACCAAACCCAACACAGTAGTTTAAAAGGTTTGATTCTTAAAGATTGAGGGGCTGAACCTTGACTCAGCAGTTGCATGCTAGCGTGGCTGCTTGTAGACTATAGTATTAGGGAAGTGCCCCTTTACTGGAATGCTTATTTACAGGACTTCAGAGCACCTCTGACTTTCAAGTTTTTTACTTATCAGTCTAGCTAATATTACTGCTTCAGATACTTTTAATATGCATATATGATTCCTCCTTGATGATGATGACATGAGACCAGATCCTGTGCTTGAATTTGTTTAAGTAAAGGCGTTTGCCTAAAGAGTTGCAGTTACTGAATTTCTTATTTTGGTATTTCTGTAATGAACCATTGGTTAGCTAATGAACAGCCTTATGTCAGGTAAATGAAAGTTTCTTGCATGTATTTTAGAAGGACTTTACCCTCCCGCTGCTGCCTACAGTTGAAGTGAGAAATTAATTTTAAAAAGCACGTGCATTTAGGTAGTTTCAAGTTTTCAGGTGAAGTGTCCTACTTAAGCGGGCGCGATAGCTTTTTCTAAGTAAAGTATCTATTCTTTTGTATGGCTGGACTTCAGCACTCCTCCTGAATTTTACTTTCTACCACATTTGAGAAACTTGGCTGTATGCTCTTTACCAGACGTATAGTTCAATAGGCTTAGGCTTCACAGAATTTCTGAATCAAGAGTTTATAACAAGCTAATGCAATCCTAATTTTGCTATGACCTATCTAGAAATTTTAAAGAAAATTTTGATGTGTAGACAGCATTACTGTGAAATCCAGTCTTCATACCATGTTAATATAGTAGTATTTTGTGACTTCTGTGAAAGAGTTTGGTCTTGGTCAGGGAGGCTTCTCATTCACCTTCTCATGAGAATATAAGATTAGTGATTTGTTTTTCCTTATGCTTACACCTCCTTTTATCCAGCAGATTAAATTGTAAGTTGGGTTCAGCCTTTAGAGGATAATGGCTTTATCACTTATAAAATGAAGTGCAAATGGGTCAGAAGGAAAATTGGTGTACTATTTTTACTTTAAAATAGTTCTTGACTTAGTGAAAATCTGTTAGAAATAGATGGTTTATTCTCTCACAAGCATTTCTCGTTTGATCTTTAAATTGGCAGTGCAGCTTCTCATTAGGAAATACATTCCCAACTTACTATTACAGGAGCGAGCACCTGCCTAGATGTTGGAAAAGGTATTACATTGTTAGTGTATGATTTTGTTTATAAACCACAAACCTTAATTTCTTCAATTCTTCTTTTTAGCCTATTTTAAGTTATGTTCTCTATGCATTGGTGGGTACGGTAGGCTTTGTGACCCATTACGTTCTGCCTCAACTCCGAAAGCAACTTCCTTGGCATTGCTTTTCTCACCCGCTGCTGAAAACCAAGGAATACTATCAGTTTGAAGTCCGAAGTAAGTATCATTCATGACACTTTTTTGAACTTACTGTAGTTGCTGACCAACTTGGGTTACTCACTGATACACTTTATCTCTTATCTTTATTATTCTCACCACTGGAGTATTTAATGATGTCTAATGTAGAAATGTCTTAGTTCCTCATGCTTTGATTCCGTGACATTGTCTGTGTCTCTTAACTGATGATGATAAAATACTACATGCACTAACATTCTCAGAGCAGTTCCATTAAAGCACAGTCTTCAAAATCTTAAGTTGCAAAGTTTGTGCTAATGATAGCCTTAATCATGTTTTTTTTATAAAGGTAGAGCGTATTTAACTAGGTATTTCTTCAAAGTAGTAAGTTTTCAAATGTTTTGGAGGATCGGGTATGGTGAATGCTGTTGGAGACTTCATCTTGGCATGGATTTGATTCTTAATGGTATTGTTGGCATGTTTAACAACAGAAAGTAGTGCAAGTGGCCTACTAATGGAAGAACACACTAAGGGACCAGTCTTGCTAGTTGATTTACATAGACGTGTACTTGTACCTTGTGTTAAGGTCTACATTTCCATGAAATTTTTCCCTGGAAGCTGCAGAAAATAGGAATTTAGTTATGCTGCTGATCAGTTTTCCATTATGGGTAAATGTGGCAGTAGATTGTGGGGTCACCACTGTTGGAACATTTTTATTGTTAACAGCAGACTTAAGTCATTTATACGCAAATTTCTTAGAAACAGCTGAAGCTGTTTTGGTTTTTTGTTTGGTTAGTTTTCAAGGTAAGGCAGTAATGAAAAGAAAGTGACCCTTCTGCTGCTTTCAGGAGCAGAGAATTATCAGAATTGATTCACAAACCTCCTACCTTCGTAGCAGCTATGCAGTGTGATCTTTTCACTGATGTCTAAGCTATGGGCTTTTTTTCAGTGATGGGGTGTAAAGATGGATAAATATGAATAGTAATTGTAATATGATGCTAAACTCTTTGGAGGAAGAAGTGAGAAGTGCAGTGTAATACCTTAGATTTTTAATCTACAAAACTAGAGAAACTACAGTTGATGCCCCTTCGCTGATACCTGACTTTGGTATTTCCATATGTAGTGGTGTTTTGGGGAAGGATGAAAGTCATATCCAGTAATGTTAATTATAAGTTTATAGCATCTCCAAGTTTGGTCCCTGTAACTTAAAGAGAATTCATGCCATGTCAATGACTAATTGTCCTTATGGCTTCTGTTGTAGAAAAGGAACTTCATTTTTTTGCTGGCACATCTAGGCACATGCAGTCATTCATAGCAATGAAGAGGGGTGGGCCTTTTTCTAGTCTCTTTCAAGTATACCTATAACCCTTTATGTATGCAGCAATGTTTAACATAACTTTTGCTGTAAGCTCTTCCAGCCTATATTTGTACTGCTAAGTGAAACAAATTTTCTCATTATCTTAATTTGCATTAAATAGCAATTCTGTCACATTTTGCAATTATTGTAGGAGCTTAAAAGAAGTTCTTAAGTCTGACATTCGTGTTGGTAGGTTACATATGCTCTTCTATATTGTAGAGTCATAAACCAGAAATCTTTCAGTTCAAATATGGTTGGAAAATATCCTTTTGCATGAACTAAAATGTGTGATGTCAAACAGCTTCATCAATATCAATGTTGGAATTATTGAAGAGGTGGCAACCCAGTTTATTTCCTGCCATGTGCAGTAAGCAAGTAGCTTGCAAACTTATTCTGTAATACGTTTTGTATAGATGTGTAACAGTGCAAAAACTCTACTGGGGCTACTGAGAGTAGCTTAGAAGGAGCTTCTCTTTATTTCGGTTAGATAAGACTATCAAAATCCATGTCATGGTTTAACCCCAGCTGGCAACTAGGACTGTATAGCTGCTCCCTTATTGCCCCCCTGCCCTCCCCAGTGAGATAGGGGAGAGAATCAGAAGAGTTAAAGTGAGAAAACTGGTGGGTTGAGATAAAGACACTTAAATAAAGCAAAAGCTGCATGTGTGAGCACAGCAGAAAAGGGGATTTATTCATTGCTTCCCATCAGCAGGCAGGCGTTCAGCCATGTCCAGGAGAGCAGGGCTCTGTCATGGGTAATGGTTACTTGGAAAGACAAAACGCCATCACTCCGAATATCATTGTCCCCACTTCCTTATTCCCCCAGCTATATGTGCTGAGCATGACATCTTATGGTATGGAATATCCCTTTGGTCACTTGGGGTCAGCTGTCCTGGCTGTGCCCCCTCCCACCTTGATGGGGGCCCCCTGCCTTCTTGTTGGCAGGCCAGTATGAGAAGCTGAAAAGTCCTTGACTGCTTAGTGACAACTAAAATGTTAGTGAGTTATCAACATTATTCTCATCCTAAATCCGAAATACAGCACTATACCAGCTGCTAGTAAGAAAACTAACTCTATACAGCTGAAACAAGGACAGTCCAGTGTAAAAATACAGTTAATGTTTGGCTCCATAAATTACTTGGATCATCAATCTTTATTCTGTTAGCTGAGTTTGATTTGACAGTGCAATCTGATTTCTTCTTTTTAATATATCTTGATAGATGCTGCACATGTTATGTGGTTTGAGAAACTTCACATTTGGCTCCTTTTTGTAGAGAAGAATGTTATCTATCCACTGATAGTCCTCAATGAGCTTAGTAGCAGCGCTAAGAATATTGCTAGTCCAAAGAAACTGGATACTGAGTAAGTAGAAAAGGTTATCAAGTAATCTAAGTTTGTCTGCTGTGGTGTGAAATTAAATAATGAGTTCTGTCCTCAATGGGAAGACATTTAATGCTATTGCCTTAAAACTAAGGCAAGGAATAAATTAAGTTTTTCTTTATTTGAAAGCTTTTATAGAAGCAAGTCACCTTGCTGACTTAAACAGAATGGAGTATTATTACAGTGTTAAAGTAGGAACCCACACAAAGATAAATCATTCAATTCATAGCATATATTGTAAGGATTGCAGGCTGCAGAATTATCCAGTAGCATGATATCAGAATTTTCTTGTTGATCTTCAGTCTAAAATATGATTATCTGGACTGGAAGTTCAAGATAGTGACAACACATTCTGGTATTTTGTCACATGTAGACTTAGTCTTGTGTAATGTTCCCTGAGTTGGTGTGCCAGCTTGCAGCCCTTATACAGCTTTCTGTTCTCATCAAGGAATTCCCCAGGCCTTCCAGTCCCTAGGTATAATCTGTATTCAAATGGAATTCCACACTGCCTCTAAAATTGAGCATTCGTTGCAGTTCCTCAAGCAGTGTATCTGACTGTGCCAGCAAAGCCGAGTTCAATAATAGGCCCTGCATTTCTTGCCTTCAAGAACAGTGACCAGGTGGCTTTTTTGGATTTGAAGTTCTATTGATTTAGAACAGAAGTGTTGTAGAGAAAATAACTCTTGAAACAAAATGGAACATGTATTTTGGGGGGGGGGGG
>VZSZ01009633.1:320752-340742 GCA_013398815.1 Ibidorhyncha struthersii
CATGTTGTGTGGGGGGGTGGGGGGGTGTTGGATTTTTTGGGTGTGGGTTTGTTTTTTAAAAAGTTTAATAATCCCTGGATCTACTAAGTTCTTGCTTTGGGTTCATTACTCTTGTCACTATACAAGACCTTTAGGAGGAATATTGCCACTACATTACTTTAATGTTATTTTTATAACCGTTTGATCTGTCAGTTACTATTGCTGAAAAAGAGTATCATTAAGTTTGATTAAGTTCTTCCCCCAATATAAGATGGAGCAGTATAGTCATGCAGGAAACAATGATAATCCAGTATTCATTAACATCCTTTTGCTGACTAACCTAGAGCACTTCTAGCATTTTTGCACCTGAATACTCATAACCTAAATAAAGATCAGGTTTCTGTTCAGAGTACAAGGATTTTTCACCTTTTTTTTTAAGTGAGACTCTTACAAATAATGCTAATCCTTGAACGTTGATTGGCTTGAGAATACTGATAGGAAGACTTGCACAGTAGCCTTTTAAAGAAATGAATATATAAATCTGAAGTTGTCTTTAAAAAGAAACCAACATTTCTCCCCCCTGCCCAACTCCCCTGCTCCAAAAGCAAACCCAAATCTAAATCTCGAGTTTGAAGAGATTGTCATTGCATGACAGCAACAATTTAGGTGGTCTTTAAACCCCTTTTGGCTAGCAGATAAGTAACTGTTTTGTGTGAATTTCTTATACAGGTTGGGTGCTTTAATGATCACAATAGCTGGCTTGAAGTTACTGCGTTCATCATTCAGTAGCCCAACGTGCCAGTATGTCACTGTTATTTTCACAGTGCTCTTCTTTACTTTTGATTACAAAAGTTTTACTGAGACCATGCTGCTAGATCTCTTCTTCATGTCCATACTCTTCAGCAAGGTAACTTTAACTCTCTATTTCTAGGTGTTTCGGGTCATCCAAAAGGGAAAACAGGTAGTCCTAACAGATAGGTACTCCTCCAGATCATCAATCCTATTGGTACTGTAATCAATATGCTATAAGATAGCTAAGACTGCTTCTTCCCAAAGCACTTACGTTTGCTTGAGAAAGCATATGCAACTTTCTAAATATCTCGTGAGTTTCTGTTAGTAGAACAATGAAGTGTGTATAATGTTACTTGTTTCATTATGACATCCTTTTTGTAAGTCTCAAGGCTTCTGGTAGACCAGTAAAAGACCTCTAGCATGACCAGTAAATTCCTCACGATACTTGTGTGCTGCAAAGCATGTTGATTCTCAGCCCAATCACTAAATTTTTCTTCTGTTTTTTTTTTTCCTGTAGCTTTGGGAACTCTTTTATAAATTGAGATTTGTGTATACCTACATTGCTCCCTGGCAGATCACATGGGGATCTGCCTTCCATGCTTTTGCCCAGCCCTTTGCTGTGCCGCGTATCCTTTGAAAATGTGAACTTTTTCCTGAGGTCGTGTGTTTATAATGTCTGAATGTTGCATTTTAATGGATTATGTGTTATGGGCTAAATCTACTGAATGAACAGGTTTGTCTAGTGAGTATTTATGAAAAACTACACACTCTGCCTTGCTGCAATGCTATGAATTATACAGAAGCAGACAGAGCAGGAATATAAAAGAAACGTGGAACAGGAACAGTTATTTCATTCTGAAAATGACATAGCTTTTCTTAAGACAGTCATTCCCTTTCTCAAGAGTCACTATCTATGGTTTTAGTTCTGAAGTCTTGCATTTTAAGCTTCTGTGGAATGGTTTGAATGGAGTGTTGAGTTAGTATTCTTTGTTGAATTTTAAGAAAGAAAATGATCACCATGTTTAATGCCAGATTTTCACCTATTTCTGTTTTTAAAAACAAAAGTAATCCCCTTATTGCTGGACATGCTGTAAAGATACTTAGCTGCATAAATATTCTTAGAGGTCTTGTTTTGCTCTTAATTGTTGTTGCTGTCTATTTTAGGTACTATTACAGATGCTTGAAAAAAAAGTAGTTGTTGCTTTGCTTTCCTTAATTCTGTTATCCTACAGATTCTGCAATGTTGTTTGTCCAAGCAGCTGTGTCAGCTTTCTTCTCTACTCCACTGAATCCTTTTCTGGGAAGTGCAATATTCATCACTTCATACGCCAGGCCTGTCAAATTCTGGGAAAGAGACTACAAGTAGGTGAAATAAGACCTTTAAAGTTTGTATCCTTTTTTTTTTTTTTTAGAATGTAACTGTGGCTAAATGTGTTGGTTTGGTTTTTTGTTGTTTTTTTTTCCCTCGAAGTGCTGCTATTTTTCCAGAGAAAATTAGTTTATAGCACTGAAATATTTAATAAACTTGTTTCAGAAATGGTGTAGCAGTTGTTTTTATACTAGCAACATTTGCTTTATCTTAAGTAATTTCTACGTAGAGGTATGCCATCCTGGTGATTTTTTTTAAACATAAAAACGATAGTATTGCAAAGTGCAGTTTTAATCAGAAAGTGAATTTATGTACAAAAAGGTTTTGAGGGGCAGTTCATAACTGTATTTCACCTGTGTTTATTATTGTTCATTTCACAGCTAAAACCGTATAACCTCAATGTAAAATCTTAAAAAGTAAATCTTATTTGGTCAAGGTTGGATCAGTTTTAAAAGATTGTGTGTCAGGTTATATGTCCCTGCGTTTTATTTCTCCGAAGTCCACTATTGTTGATGGAGTATCTGACCAGTGAAATGTTAGATAAATAGCGTAAGGCAAGATGAGCAGATAGTTTTGGTATTTATGGAGAATTAATTTTTCATTTCACTGCTTTATTGCTTTTTTCCTTTCTAACACTAGAACAGCTTAACTACAATGTTCCAAATCTTATGTTAAAGAGTTAAGGTTATAACTTCAGCCAATGAAATAGTAACTTTCTAGAAATCACCCTTTCAGTAAAGTCTACTGGAATGTTAGCTGTGCTGATTTAATTGTTTAAGTTTATTTGTCCCATCTAAAGCTTTATGATCTAAGAAAATATATATACTTACATCTGAAGCTAAAAATTGTTCTATGGCTACCTATGGTGGACAAACTTTATTAGGTATTGGATCATAATGCTATTAAAGGCAGAAAATATTTCTACGTGAGAAGAGCAGCAAATGGCACACAAAATTATTTAAAAATAACTTTTTCAAACTATTTCAGTGGGTATATTTTTTTAACAATTTTTATTCTGTTAGTGGTTTCTTCCCTTAGATTTTCTTACAGAAATAAATTTCGTTAAGTATGTTTTATTTTATTATTTGCAGCACAAAGCGTGTGGATCATTCAAATACAAGACTGGCTTCCCAGCTTGATCGAAATCCAGGTAGCTTGCTTAGTCTGGCTTTTTTTTTTTTGGTGGTGGCTTGACGTTTTTTGGTGGGTTTATTTTTTTTTTCGTTTGGGGGTTTGAATAGTGGTGGTTTTTCCAAATGTAAACGGCTCTTAGGTTTTTTTTTTTATAGGATTCATGATCAGTTTGCCCTCTGATCTTCTGCAACCCTGCCCAGCTGTTCTGTCTACTGTTATTTTCCATCATCTCTCTTGCTTTATGCTTTAGACTGTACTATAGGTTTTCCTTGTTTCCCCCTTACCTTTATGTGTGTCCTCTTTACTTCTGTATTTATAATTATGGTATGCGTTAAGCTGTTTTGTTTTTTATTCTTCCTAAGTAATTAAAAAAAGCCGAATTTTATTTGAGGGTGTCTCTCTCATGGTGATGAGACGAGTACAACAGTCATTACTGAGATTCTTCTGTGCTCATCTGCTTTTGCACTTTATTATGTGGAATAGATTGATGGGAGATATTTGAGTTGAACTGAAGGAATAATTTGGAAGGTGGAGGACTAAAAAAGGGAAAAGACTTGGTCAGAAATACTAAATGTCACTTACTCATTTTGAGTAGTTGTCCCTTAAAAAGGGGGATCTGGGGTGTGGAGAATGACCTTGAAACAACATTGCTGTTAACAAAATTGTGGATTCAAGGTGAAGTGATAATTGACATTGGAGCTTGATGTTTTTCTGCAGATTCAGATAATGACCCAAATCTAACTTTCCTGCAGGTTCAGATGATAATAACCTGAATTCAATCTTCTATGAACATTTAACCCGTTCCCTTCAGCACAGCCTGTGTGGAGACTTGTTGTTGGGTCGCTGGGGAAACTATAGTACTGGGGACTGCTTCATCCTAGCCTCTGACTACCTCAATGCACTAGTACACCTTATAGAGATAGGAAATGGCTTGGTCACCTTCCAGCTGAGGGGGCTTGAATTCAGAGGTGAGTGTGTTACGCTTCCTTAACTGTCTGTACTAAAAAGTGGACTTCTGCTTTGGAAACTTGAATTCTCTTCAGTTCAATCCTGTAAATAAATTGTAAATAAATTGAAAATAGGTTCCCGGGCCTCTTTATGCCCCTGTCACTTAGGAGGAAAACTAGCTTACTATCACAGAGTTGATGCTAAGTCTCTTTCCATTTTGGTGCAATTGATTCTTAGAGAAACCTAACTAAAATGTTATCCTAGAGCAATAAATTAAGCTAACCAAATCTTTCATGTTCATTAGCAGATAGTTTACTGGGTGTTACAGAAACACAATTGAAGAGGGATTGGATTCTAAAAACTTAAACACAAGTCAACATTAAAGCAATCGTATAAAGCGTTCAAGTCTCTCTTCTTTTCTCTGTTTTCTCCTAAGGAACTTATTGCCAGCAACGAGAAGTAGAGGCCATCACTGAAGGTGTAGAGGAAGATGAAGGTTTTTGTTGCTGTGAACCAGGCCACCTTCCTCACATGCTTTCCTTTAATGCTGCCTTTGGGCAGCGCTGGCTGGCTTGGGAGGTGCTTGTGACAAAGTATGTTCTGGAGGGTTATAGTATCACTGACAACAGTGCAGCTTCCATGCTTCAAGTCTTTGATCTCCGGAAAATTCTCACTACTTACTATGTGAAGGTATGATTCTGATCAGTACAGCCCCTGGGGGGAGGTATGCTGGGTTATCTCTAGAAACTGCTTGATGTCCTGAACTTTCATACGAGAGTAACATAGAATGTGATACAAGGTGTAGATGTATGAACACCTTCATCAAAGGAGGACAGAGTTTGCTGTACTGATGGTTACTTGATACTCTGGTTCATGAGCAGGACAATGACGCTGTAGTCTAGAACAGAGAGAGGACACTTTCTAGCTGAAGTAGAAACTTGAAAGCTGTTACCCAAATCTAATAGCAGTGTTGAAAATAAGTTAAATAGTGTGTTTTTCTTGGAGAAAGCCAAGCTGCTTCGGCCTTTAAATGCTGTCCAACCCCTCTTGTTGGTGGTGTTTTGTTTTAAAGAAAAAAAGCCTTGTCCTGCAGTTGTAAGTGGACTCTAGGTCTCAGATCCCTTCAGTTCACTAATTGAAATCTTTCATAAGCTATCCCCTTTCAAAGAGCTGAAAATTTTCAGATTGAAATATTTCCAAGATACTTATTCACACACACACAAGTTGTTGTGGCCCTGTCCCTCCAAAAAAACCCCAAGCCTCTTAAACTGTCTTGTATTTTACTTAACATTTGAATTCTTTAGGGATTCAATATCTAAGCCTCCATGTTAACTAGGTAAAAATTCCTATGTATTTGTTTTTCTGCAAAACTACGGTAAGAATCATGTCCCATCCTTTTTTCTTTTCCTTATTCCTTCAGTGCATGCTTCAGAAATCTTGACAGTCTTTGAAAAATATTCCTGTATACAAACCTGTATTGTCTTCTGTACAATGTTTTTGCATCCCTGAGCTGAGCAAATGCTGTTGTGTATCAGTCTTGTTCATTACCAGGAAAATAATGTAAAAGAGTTGAAACAATTGAGATTGACTTTTTTATTGCATTACTGACTCATATTTTTGACTACTGCTGTTTCAGGGAATCATCTATTATGTCACAACGTCCCCTAAGCTAGAGGAATGGTTAGCTAATGAGACAATGCAGGAAGGACTGCGGTTGTGCACAGACCGCAATTATGTTGATGTAGACCCAACATTTAACCCAAATATTGATGAGGATTATGACCACCGTCTAGCAGGGATCTCGAGAGAGAGTTTCTGTATGATATATTTGAACTGGATAGAATATTGCTGCTCTCGAAGAGAAAAGGTAAGTATGAACATGTGAGGAAAGCCATTCACTGTTCTAGCATGGTTGCATTTTTCCCTGTTGGTTTGATTTACAGGCTGGTTTAATCCTGGTTTTTAAAATAAAGATTTATAATCGAAATGAGATGTGAATTTAAATAAATTCTGTAAGTAGTGTCTGATTTAACCTGTTCACTAATGAATTTTTCATTTACCAGTTCAAATGAATCAGTTGAATCTTAGTCAGCATTTATCTACATACGAAAGGGTGTGTTTATAGAACTGATGTTTTGTGCTTAGGTGTCAGTGTTTACAAACAACCCTACAAACAACCCTAACTTAAACAAAAACCACAGGAAAAAAGCCCCCCCAACAAATACCTGGTGCCAGCTTATAAGACTGACTACTTCTTTCTTAGTGGTCATAGTGTACCGTTCCTTTTGACCACTGGAATTGTTGGCTTGTGAAAATTATCATCTTATATTCAACCCTTTTCACCTCTCCAAATCCTTCCACCTTTTAAATAGAAACATCAGTATGTTTGTAGAGGAGTGCCTTGACTTCTTACTGTTTACAAAAAAAATGTATGTGATCTAGTCAAAGTAGTGTTGCCTTTGAGAATAAGCAGAAATTGATTGAGATTAAAGGGACAGGAATATAATTGGAATTTGTGTTTAACGAAGGATCTGAGACTTCAGAGTTCAGTTTTACTTTGGAGATAAAAGATTAATTAGAAGTCCGTTATAACGGGTGTAAGATTTAAAGCGTTCTGCAGTCAAATGACAACAGCTGAAGAAAATTGTTTCCCTCCAAGTCATGATCTTGTGAAATATTATGTGTAGGTATTGAAAATCAGGTTTAATTGCTTAAATGAGTGATACTATTATCTAGGGCATTATATACCCTATACAGCTACTACTGGCTTTGAGCTGAGAGCGCATTTCCCCCATATAAAGCTGTAGTCCAGGGACGTTTTCGGTTAACTCAGAATTAGATACTCCTAACCAGTAAGAAAGAATCCCCTTCATTCACTAAAAATATTTTTGTCTTAACCCCATAATTTTGCTAGTCAACAGTTTGCATACAAGATACACAGTATCTGTGAAGAATGTTACATACACCTGTTCAGCTTACAGTGTGTCTTATTTCAAACATAGTGTGTATTTGCCTTTACAAGTATTCTATGTACTTGCAAAACTTCTAATAAACAATTCTTATTGAAAGTCTGAGCAAGAGTAACTGGTGTGGTAGGTACATATGCACACTTGAGTTTGTGTACCATTGTATGTGTTTGGGTCTTTTTACTCTGTCTGGCAGCATGGTTTTGCTGTGCCGATTACTTACTCCGTTCACCTGAATATTCTTTTTTTTCTTTTGTTATTACAAGCCACTGGATTCAAGTAAAGACTCACCCCTGGTCACATTGTGTTATGGACTGTGTGTTCTGGGGCGGAGAGCATTGGGAACAGCTTCACATCATATGTCTAGGTAATAAAATATTGTTGTAAGCTTGCTTTCCTCAAAATCCCTCTGGGTCCATGGGTTAGGTATTAGATGAGTACCTCTTCATAAAGGAAATAGATATTTAATGTCTTCTTTCCATAAAGTGGACCGATATTCTATGTAACCTGTCTTCATTATAACAGCCAGTGAAATGTAACCAAAGAACTTGGATTCTAGCATTTTGTTTTATTAAACTAATGCAAGGTGAATTCTGGTGTGGGTAAGGACCAGTTATAACTGACGAACAAAACAAGAACTGGTTGAGTTCTAAAACTAACCTCCATTTCCTGATCCAGGTATGTGCCCTATATGGAAATAGGGGGAAGAAGAGGACAGCTTCTTAAAATGAAGAACACGTGTATCTTGATGGAAATTAGATCAGACCATTATGATAAGTTTCACAGTTTAGCTGGCTCTGTGGCGAGCAGTTGTGTTTTGTACAAATCTCCTTCGGCTTAACTCTGTCATCGTATGGCAACCTCTTGCAGACTGACAGCCTCAACTTACTTTAGAAAGCCAATGTAAAGTAGTGTTCTATGTTTCAGGAAGACTCAAGGTGATGGTTTAAAAAGAAAATAGGAGAAGCATAATCAGATGTGGAAGCTATTGGTCAGCTGGCTGCCAACTGTAAAACCTGTTCTACTTTACTTTCAGGGAAACTGTTAACTAATCTTCTAAGTACCAGCCAATTGCCCCCTGAAGGTCTTGCAGATACCCAGTCAAAAGAGTGATCAGATCACCTTAGATTTTTCACTCTTAAGTTAGCTTAGCAAAAGGAAACGATGCCTTTAAGCATGAGGAAGTTGTCAACACTTTTATTTTGTACTAAAATATGCACAACTGAAGCTACATATCCTCCTTAACTGGTCCCTTGTGGTGTTATATTCCCTGAAAAGTTTTCTCTATAAAAATCTTTAGAATAATGTCAGGCATTCCTCACAGTATTCCTGTTTACTTTAGTCCTTGTAAATAGTCTGTTGCATGTATGGTTTATTCATTACATGTTCAGTGCACGTGAACGTTTAGTGTTCAAACTTTGTTTACACACACATCCTTACTTGTACATTCTCTTCTCCCTGTCTTATCCTGTAAGTAATCTTTACAGAGAAGAATTGTGTGCCTTTCTGCGCAGTTCAGTATTTTCTGCTCTTGTCAGTGATGATAATTGTGGATATGTTTGTATCTGTTAACATTCGGGCTGTTTTCTTCTGCCCCCCTCCCCCCCCAACAGTAACCTGGAATCCTTCTTGTATGGCCTGCATGCCCTGTTTAAGGGTGACTTCCGTATATCTTCAATTAGAGATGAATGGATCTTTGCTGACATGGAATTGCTGAGGAAAGTAGTGGTTCCTGGAATACGGATGTCACTTAAGCTACATCAGGTGAGAGGTTACACAGGAAGATGATGACTCCAGTTCTTTTTATTTTTGTGCGTTTGTTCTTTTAAAAATAAGTAGCTAGGAGAGGAAAAAAAGAGGGAGAGACTGAAAGGGCACATAATAGAGATAGACAACTGAAAGTGAGGGAATATCTTGTCTTGTCCTTTGTTTTATTATAGCTCATGTGGAAGGTGATACAGAGGAAAAGGGAATGCAGTTTGTGCTCAGAGCTTGAAAATTACGTCAAATGTTGATCAGAGAACATGTCAAGCCCTGTTTCATATTCATCTAGAGATAATTCCCTTATGAACAGCCTCTCTGGTATTTTCCCTCCCTCTTCCCCTCCCCACATATATGTAATTGGCTTAAAAGGTTATCATGCTATTCAAAGCTGTGCAGCCCTCTCCTCCAATGGAAGTTGTTTTTCTTCTTTTTTCCTGTGAAGTGTTGTAGTAACAGACACTTGGGCATTACTGAGTGATCCTGTCAGTAAAGTTTCAGGTGAGAATGAGAAGATTGCTTTTCAATAAGCTGAAGTTGGGGTTAGTCTTTATAGTGAAGTCAGGGTGAAGATGGACAATCTCCAATTCTGTCCAATGCATCTATTAACTATGCTCAGCAAGTACAAGAAAGCATGTACTGAGTGATAAGCACTCTGTGAGGATGGGAAAAGTGTTGGTACTCTAGAACAGATTGCTTGAAAATCATATTAAGTAGGCAAATCTTAGTTGCGCTTTTGAAATAATTCATTTCTTTTTTTGCCTTCATTGCAGTCTAGAAATCCACCAAAGCCCCCAGTGATTGAATAAACTCCTTCATGTAACACAGACTCCCTGAATTTAGCAGAATGTGTATGTTAGGAGTACATGTAGCAAAGTAGAATAATCATAAAATCAATGTTGAAACCGGCAGAAGTACCGTTCTGAAGTGTTCTCTGTATATTTGGGTTACTGTGCAGAATGGGCTTGAATTAAGTCAGAGAATGAAAAGTGAGAAAAAAACCTAATAACTCTAACAATAAAAAAGGGTTTTTTTCTGAACGTTACTGTATTAATTTGTAAAGGGTGATTTTATTCACTTGCAGTGCAACAGCATATTGAGGCTTCAGCCAGTGCTGGAAATTTAGCTATTAACCACTATCCTTTTTTAATTGGAAAGTAATGTGACCTAATACTGAATTAAACTTGTAAATTTTGTGTTTCTGTTTGGCAGTTATGTAAGTTGTGTGGTAGTATCTGATGCTGAAATAGTCTGTCATCAAGTATTAATGTGGACTTTTAAACAGAGAATACAGATAAAGCTTATTGGTTTTCTTCCTATTGCTATTTTCATATAATCCAGTCTCCATGAATAATCAGTGCTTTACTTAAGTGTGTTTTACACTTGGAGACTTGCGAAAAAGCAAAGAAGCTAAAACTAAGATGCTTCTGCAGGCAATATAAATAGATACAAATCTAGTGTAAAATTCAACTAGAAAATGACTTGAATCGGTAATAGACAGATCGTTCCAATCATTTTAAGTTAAAGGAAGCGAGCAGAACTAATCTATTGGAAAAGAGGTAGTCTTTAACAATGATCTATAATAGGTATCTGATTTTTTTTTATGTATAACTTTGTGTAATGCACTGAGCCTTTCAAGAGTTTGAGGTGTGAAATGTTTGATTCTTGTATGTAGCTACATCTGAAGTGTTAATCATATCTTACTGAACACATGTTCTTGGAAACAGGATCACTTTACTTCTCCAGATGAATATGATGATCCGTCTGTCCTTTATGAAGCCATAACAACCCATGAAGAAAATCTAGTTATAGCACATGAAGGGGACCCTGCCTGGCGGAGTGCAGTCCTTTCCAATTCTCCCTCTCTCCTTGCTCTGCGTCACGTGATGGATGATGGCACCAATGAATATAAAATCATTATGCTGAACAAGCGATATCTCAGTTTCAGGGTCATAAAGGTAAGCTTTGTGCACGTTCCACAACACTGACAGTATGTTGTGGTAGATTATAACTACACCAAACTGCTACTTCAACTCAAATCATTACTTTTTTGTTACTGATTTGTCACTGCTGCTTCTTCTCAAATAGTGGAAGTATTTAATCAGAAAATCAGTTCCTGGTTTAAAATATCTTATTTCTCATCCCATTCTTAATTTGCTTTATTCTTGCTTGTTGCAGACTTGTGTCCCTAAGTTCAGCCTTTTAAAGAAGTGAATATGAATGTTTGCAGTTCTGCAGTGCAATATTATATGCACTTGTGAAGGCCTCAATATAGCAGGGCAGCTGTACACACTCTTGTCATCTCACTTTGACACAGCCTCTCTACTTGGCTTTTGCAGGTGAATAAGGAGTGTGTGCGTGGCCTGTGGGCAGGACAACAGCAGGAGCTTGTCTTCCTGCGTAATCGTAATCCAGAAAGAGGAAGTATCCAAAATGCAAAACAAGCTCTGAGGAACATGATCAACTCCTCTTGTGACCAGCCAATTGGATACCCAATCTACGTCTCACCTTTGACTACTTCCTATTCAGACAGTCATGAACAGCTCAAGGAGATTCTCGGGGGAGCTATCAGCTTAGGAAACATCAGAAACTTCATAGTGTCTACATGGCACAGGTGGGCCAAGGAAATGAGTTCTCATTAGTATGTGTTCATGCTCTCGTATTCCATTAACTAGTCTTGTACATACCAATACAGCATAATTTATTGTATTCAGCCACATTAAAATAAATAAGCCTTGACTTTTATTTCAGGTACATCTGTAGCATATGGCAGCTGCTTTGGTACAGTGTCCTGGTTTGAGGTGAAATCTTCAAGGCATATAAGCAATATGCCACAAACAATGTAAATGAGAGCTCAGAAAAAAACAGGACAAAGTCTAGATGCAAGAACTACAACTCCAGTTCTAACGTCAGGTTTGATAATGACACACAATGCAACTTCTGTATTATGTTTTTCAGTGCCATCATGTTGCAGTCTATAATACCATCTTTACAGAATTGGGACTATTTGGTAGGGTTCCTGTCTGACAAATATTTAGCATGCAAGTGCCAATATTAATGTTGTTCGGGTATGCTTATGCATAGTAACACAAGCTTTAGCTGTTGTCCAGAATTTCTTGAGTGCTTATAAATCCTGTATGTCAGAGCCAGAACAAGTAACTGGAGTGGTAATAATATAATCCTTCTTCCACACGACCCCTCGGTAACCCAGGACAAGCTCTTGCTGTGCTGTGTTATATAGGCCGTGAGAACTTCTACTGTAATTCTGGCCCCTTATGACTGTGCCTCCAAAAGTAACAGTTGCGTGTTGCATTCAGAAATGTGCATCCCAGTTCTTACTAGTTCCAGGAGCTGGTGCCATAGTTGAAAGAGTCCTGTAACTCTTCTAATGGTCATATTTACACTTGGACATCTAGAGCATGTCAAAATGGAACGTGCTGTTTCGGCCCAGAATATGCCACACACAGCATTCTGTGGCGTTTGTCTTCTGTCACCATCTGCTTGTCGGACATGTGGATAGAATAACAGGTGGAAGTATGATACAGAACACTGAATATTTGGATCCAAGCTTCAGGACTCTGGATACCAGGGGCAAATAAAATTGGAAAGGAGTGCTCAGTGTATTTGAGTGTGACAGAAATAAAAGAATAATAAAAAGTAAGAATTGAAGGGAGGAGGAATGTGCAGTGTTTTTTGTGTCCATCTGAAGCTTATTAATGCAAAGAATGTGGTGAAAATTCTGTTTGGTTATGTCCACTGGAAATTGTTGGCTATCCTACTGTCTGAATGCTGAAAATTCACATGAGAATTTGTGATTCAAATAATAGCAGTATGTGCTTCAAACACCCGAGTACGTTAACAAAGGTAACAAGAAACTGAATACATAAAGGAAAAAAAATCTTTTCTCGCTCAGCTGAATAGACAGAGACTTTGCAGTATAAGAATACATGTATGACTGGTGTGTTAAGGAGCAGAAATTTTACTAAACCAGGATGTTCTACCAGCATTTGATACTTAGGATTTTATGACTTACTGCACTTCAGAGGTGGCTTGATTTTCCAAAAGTTATTTTATATGAGCCATTTGGCTTGTCATAAATAACTGTTACTTGAATAGCTGTCATGAAGAAAATTGCAATCTCTTAAAAAGCAGCATTTATATTTGCAAAGCATACTCTGGGAAAATAAAGTCAAAATTTATCTGATTGTAGGGAATGCTGTGGATTGTGCTGAGTAAAGCCTTCTGTTTGTCATCATAAGGCATTTCTTAGAATCCCGATGATTAGGAGGCCTGACTTAATGTGTCAATTGCACTGTTTTCAGACTAAGGAAAGGCTGTGGAGCTGGCTGCAATAGCGGTGGAAATATTGAAGATTCGGATGCTGGAGGTGGAGCTTCTTGCACGAGTAACAATGCAACTATCAATGAATCGCAGAGCAGCATGTCGCAAGGAGGAGGGAATGCAACTACAGGGCAGGGACCTGGAGCAGTACAGCATCCTCCTGTTGCAGCTCATTCCACAACTCTTCCTGCAGCTCATCCACCAACTCATCCCTCCACTCTGGGTAAAGTTAAAATAGAACAAAGCAACAGTTCTGTACAAGTACAATCCTATTGCCAGAACTGGCCTTTTCAGCTCTTTGGATCAGGCCTAAATTAAATGAAAAAACAAAAGAGACTTGATTATGTAGTGTTAACATCATCTGGATTAATCTCAAACTGCAGTGCTGTTTTGTTTGTTTTATGCAAGGTTCCCAAACAGAGATTTGAGCAATAGGGGTTGTGCTGGCAAAATAGATAAATAATTTTATAACACGTCTCTACAGATTGGATCTCTTCAATTCTGTCGTATTGTCTGAAAATGCTAAACTTGTCATTTTTTGTGAATTTCTTTATATTTCTCATTTATACAGTGGAATGGATTCTCTAGTAGTTCAGCTGAATCCTATCGAGGAGTCTGTAGTGGTCTGTAGTTAGGGGGGGTAATAAACAGTAAAGCTGAGGAAAAAGCTGTCCAAACACTTCCTTTACTCACAAAGCTTATAAAAGTGTATGTCGTTGAATGAACTTTTGTTTTTTTACTTAACATAATTAGGTCTATCAGCTGTGGAGTGCTATCTGCAAGTATAGGAAAAGCAATGACACCAGTGCTCATAAACTGCAATTCCTCTTTTTCACTTTTAAGTGTATTAAATTTTTTTAAACTTTTTTAAAAACAGCTTTTGTGCTAACAAATTCTTTTGGTCATTCTTTGAACATTCAGTCAAAGCATATTAAGAAGGAATATATAGTATTTTGAAACGTGGACATCTCTACCTGTCTTAATGCCTTAAGTATAGGAAACTTAAGCGTTAATACTAAGAAACAAATTGTTAATGTGGGAAGAGCAAGGCTGAAGCACTTCTCAAGCTACTTGTCTTGTAGGGATTGTGAATTGAACAGAATATGAAATTCCAAGATAAGCCAAAGGAAATTTATTCAAATGCTCTGCTATATGAAATGCAATGGAGATCATCTTAATACAGCTGTTTCAGATGATGTTGATTAGACCCATCAGTTTTGTATCTAAGTGCTGAAACATTTGTGTGTTGGCAATCTAATGTGTGTGGGAGGCTTTATCAAACTCCTGATTCTGTATCTTTTACTTTTAGGCACCAGTCACAGCTCTCACTCTGTGCAGTCGAGCCTTGTCAGACATTCCCCTGCCCGTGCCTCAGTAGCTAGCCATTCATCTTATTGCTACGGCAGTCGTCATTCATCTCTTCGCACATCCACAACAGGCTTTGTGCCTTGTCGGCGCTCTTCCACCAGTCAGATATCCCTTCGTAACCTCCCATCATCCATCCAGTCCCGCCTATCTATGGTGAACCAAATGGAACCTACTGGCCAGACTGGGGTCAGCGCGCAGCATGGACTGCCCTCTTCTAGCAGCTCCAGCCAAAGCATCCCAGCCTGTAAACAGCATGCCCTTGTGGGCTTTCTAGGGACAGAAGGAGGGAGTAATGCAACTGAAACTCAGTCAGGTGGTAATGCAAGCCCTGCAAATCAAATGCAAGCCAAAAAGGATGACGTTATTTACAGAATTCAGGTGAATAGTCCAGAAGAACAAGTTAACCTATGCTTCCACATGCTTTTGTTAGTGTTACGTTGTTGAAATTACTACTTTCAAGTACACAGTCTGGAATGTCTGAGTATACAACTGTTGTGCAGTATTTGGAGAACTAATGTGAGGAAAAGGTTTTCTGGACAGCCAGCCTTCCTGCATGCTTAGACATCCCTGTTTACATTACTTACGTGTTTTGCTGTAGTGCAGCTTTGAGAACGTCAGCTGAACTCAGTTCCACTTCAGATTTGGTTTGCTTTTAGCTTTACGTGTTGTAATGAATAAATAGCTTCATTTGCAGGGCAGAATGCAACTAGCTTTTTTCTTTTAAACAAGTAGACTTTCCACGAAAGTAAGTGTAAAAATACTCATTTTTGCTTTCATATGTATTTATTCATTTTCATATAAATTTATTCTTTGGTTATTGCCTCAATTCCGGGCTTACTGAGCAGCAAACAGTACACCATTGACTAAGTTAATCATGACAGCCTTACTTGTTTTGTGAAAATTCAGAAATTTGTATTTTTGCTCTTCTAGCTTTTATTAGCCCCACATATGTCTTTGGCAGTATATTAGTGGGAAACAACAAGAAATGTATTTAATAGGATAGATTGTAACAAATGTGATTTCGTTGCTGATATCACCTCATTTTAGAGTGATCCTTGGTAAACTTAGACTGCATCATAGTGGGCAAAGTTTAAAAATTAATTTTGCAGGTCTGTGCTTAGTAGCTTTCCTTTGCACGCAAGGGCCCTTTTATGAAACTGCTTAATTTTCCTCTGTGTGAGGGGGATACAGGCAAAGTTGACACGTGTCCTTGGATAGTGGGCATTATGTGGTTCTCTCAGTCCTTAAATAGGAAGGCGTTTTCAGGAGTTTTCTCCTACTGACCCTGTGGAAAGGCCAGTTTAGTTCAAAACACAGGGTGGGTCTCAACTAGCCATGCTAGTAGATAAATAGTTCTTCACTGTAACGGTAAATTCTCTAAGACTGTGTTTTTTAAGATAATCTGTAAGAAGTGATGAGCCAGTTTTAAGAGCTCCTCATCACCCCTTAACTCTTCCCTGCTACTGGACCGTGTGCTGCCAATGCTTATGTTGTGCCAGTTCCTCAGACCCTGCCATGAGCCAGTGTAACTGAAAGAAGGGGTGGGAAAGGGAACCAGAGCTGCTGCTTCAGACAGCAGTGAACTGCTGTATTGTCAGCTGTGCCTGAAACCACAGCCTCATTTCCAAATTCTGTGCTGCTCAGGCTTTTTCCTAGCCTCGAGCTTGAGTTTCAAACATTGAAATTTGGTCAGAAAACAATTTCTATGGGTTAAAGTCAGTTCTCTGGAAGGATGCAAAAGGTTACAGTTTACCTGTTTCTTAAATTTTGGCTGAACTAACAGTCAAAACTCAATTCCTACTTATAGTTAATGGATCCCAGTCAAGTACTGGAAGGGATCAACGTGTCAAAAAGGAAAGAGCTGCAGTGGCCAGATGAGGTGATACGGCTAAAAGCTGGAAGAAACAGCTGGAAAGACTGGAGTCCTCAGGAAGGCATGGAAGGCCATGTAAGTTTTGCTTAGAAGTTGACAAGCTAATTTTGAAAAAGGCTTGATTCTATGGCACTCTGCCTAGATGTCAAGGCCAAAGATACGTGCAGTAGTAAGTTGGATCAGCAGCTGTCCTCCAAGTCACTGTTGCTGGAAGAGCAGGTCTGGCATCTTAATTTGAAGCAGAGGGATATTTCTGCAACTGTAGCCAAAAGATGCAGAATTGTGATTTAAATGTTGTCAACCACCTCTCCTTCCTTGCCTTCTTCCAGCTCTTGTCATGAACTCTCAGGCATTGCGCTCATTCATCCAGCCTTCATTTTCCTTTCTTCAAACTGTCAATCCTTGAGCAAATACAGAAGGTCGATTTACCAAGTCCTTAATTGAATGGTTAACAGCATTTGGTTTTAAATTATTCAGATGAAAAAAGAGTCAAGTAAGGTTGTCTTTAGATATCTTTTTATTATATAATAGGTATGTGATAGGTGTTTACTTTCATTTAAGAAGGAAATCTGCTGTAACTAAAACTTGCAAAAGCCTATGACTTGAAACTCCATCTCCCTTTTCCCTAGGGATGTTATAGCTGCATTTTATAAAAATTCACTGCATTAGTTAGAAAACTTATCTCCTAATTTAGGCTCTCTTTGGGAGGAAAAAAAAGAGCTCTGTTTGAGGCTTTTTGGTTTTTACTGAGGCATACATTTATTTTTTTTTTTTTTTAGACCTTTGTGTCTATAAAGATGCTCCAGTGGGTATTCTTTCAGTGATAAATAGTAAAACGGAAGAGTCAATGACATCATATCTGTATTGGTTCAATCAATACAACTGTATTTTCATTTGGAATATGTCTGTTCTGATACTTTATAAGAAGTTGCTTTGACTGCTTACCTCAAGGCATTACCTGGAGGCATTATGTATAAATTGGATTCAGGGGCTGGATTTTGCTGTCTGAAAGTCCACATCACTGTGGATGTACGTGCAAACTTCAGGTAAGAAATGGCAATATGCTGATAACACAGTGTGTATGCCAAATCTACCTCTGTGAAGGAAGGGCCCTGGAAATATTTCCACGAATAATTGTATCATAGTCGATGGTCCACTCTTAAGATAGGAGAGTTATCTTGTAGGTAACACCTAGGAGTAGAATGCTGTTGTAAACATTTGTAGTTATGTTCAGTTTAGGCGTTATGCTTTTGGAATTTCCTTGTTAGCTATTGCAGGTCAAGAATGTCATAAAAATGGTGAATGTAAAGGGTTATATCAAAACATGGCCTGTTGCCTGGTATCATGGGACAGTTTTTTTCAGGAGTTCGTGAGCGTCTTGCAAATCGCAGCATGCTGACATGTACAGTGATTGATGCTACAGAAAGATTAAAACAAGAGGATTTGAAGGTCAGAGTAAGCTACTTTTCTGAATGCTTCTCATCTATTTTCAGTGCAGCATACTAGCAGGGTTTTTTAGAAGAGCATCTTTTAACCTAAAAAGAAAGGGGGAAAGCACCAGATTATCCTATGTATGATTAGGAGGAGAGGATTTAACTTGATGACATAGTTTCCACTGCCTGCTTCCACTGCCTGTGGTTAAACATACAGTAAAGTACTTTACATCAGTAAAGCCATTAGGACAGTCCTAGGACAGTCTTCCCTTTCTGATCCTGCAGCTGCAGCTCTTTCCAGAAAGAGGCAGAAATTATTACCTGCTGAAATGCTGCTCATCAGGCAGTTTACCAGCCAAAGCCTTATGTATACCAAAGCTCTTGATATAAAGTTCAGCCCTCAGTTATTTAAAACCTTTCTGCTACATAGAAAAAAGTAGTTTTCCTAACCTGGCTTTTTATTTTGCTGAGTCTATATTATACACAAAGACGCTCTTGGGTTTCTTCAAGGAAGTGAAATGTAGCAATTCTCTTTGTATCGTGGCTACTTTTTCCACAACTTTGAGATTAAGGTATACTCTGCATAATCTTTCTGTGATACTGGACACTGGCATGCAGGAGAACCTTTCCCCCCCACCAAGAGATTCTTACTGCTTCTTGACTATCTAGTGACATTATTTTGCATGAGTCACTTATAGGAATCAAATATATGCCAATCATGATGGAAGAGATGGTAAAACTGAGTATGGGAGGATGATTTCAGGGAGTTATAATCTATGTACAACTTTTGTGTATGCACAGTTTTAAGGAGCCACGATATTGATGCGTTTGGAGTCAGCCCTTAGTTATCTCAAAGGCACCAGTTTTAAGTTGGACAACAAGGATGTAGTACTCAGGCTTTATTGGGAAATGTTTTACGTGTCTGGGGATAGAATGTTCCTGGCCTCGCTCCATACAGCAGCATTAAAAGTTTATTTGGACAGATTTTGATGAAGTCAGACTCGAACAGACCGCTTAAATATCATGCTGTTGTGTCGAACAAAGGGGAACTAAAGATGCGATGCTTCTTTGGCTGAAATGCTGTCCATGTGGATGTGGTGTAGATCTCATGCAATGGACAAAGCTGAATCTCCTTCACCCCGTGTTAAAAGAAATTGGCAGCTGTCAGCTGGGTGTAGCGAGGATTTAAGGGGGTCTCTTGGATTTGATCTTGGAAGATGTGGGTTACCTTGTCTTGAATTTAGGGTTATTTTCCCACAGCTGGCAAACTTGAGATAATTCTATTTCTATGGAACTGGCAATACTTAAAACCATGTTACTGGAGCATCCTTGTGGTTCCTTTGGGGCACCCAGAAGTTAAGGGTGTATTTTTTTATGGAGGCAGCTGAGCAGAGACGTACAAGGTCATACAAGGGCCTGTATGGAAAAGGGACCTTCTGATGGTCAATATCAGGTGGGGTCCTTGGAAGCAGCAGATCCAAGGACCTGACTTCTATAGATACAAGGGAGTATGGGACAGTAGTTTGCAGTGGTTTTTCTGGAAACCCTTCCCTTTTGTAATATTTTTTCATTTTAAATTATATTTGAATAATATAATTTAAAAGATCAAATTCACAGTGAGTAGGGAACAAAATTAGGACAAGGGATTTGACTTAGAGGACACAGTAGTTTACACCTAACTCCTGATAAACTGCAGTTCTGTGCTACTATGTGCTGAGGTATTTTAAGACTATTGCAGCTAGAGCATCACAATATCTGAAATCTGTAAGTGTACACTTTTTTCAATTGTTACTCACTTTGCATGAACTGTTTGGTTCTGATTTGGGTCAAGTTGTTTGTTCCTGCTGAAATTCGAATCAAAGGCTGGCTGTTCTCAGGTAAGCTGCAGATCTCCAGCAAGACTTCATCAAAGCCTAGCACTTAGATTATTGCTTCTTTTGCCCTGTAACGGTCTTGAATTATCAGCCACAACTTTGATATGGCAGCTCTCCCTGTGGAACTTGTGTTTTAATGTACTTTTTTTTTT
>VZSZ01009633.1:340760-430824 GCA_013398815.1 Ibidorhyncha struthersii
CCCCCCCCAGGTGATTCACCGCTGGGTGCCTTGCAGCAGAGATCCAAGTAGTCGGTCCCATATAGATAAAACTATCCTGCTGGTTCAAATTGAAGATAAATATGTTGCTGTTGTTGAAACTGGAGTCCTTGAACTTGGGGCTGAAGTGTAAATCTCTTTGAGACTGAAACTTCCCCTTCTCCAACAGTTCAAAAGAGAGAAGGGGCCAGAAGAAGCAGCTCCTGGAACACAAAACTTCGGTCCAGTTTTAGGAAAGGACTTGAAACACAGATTTGTCTAAGTCCCTTTCCCCAAATAAACAAGTGTAAGAAATTTTTTTTAAGTTGTTAGCTGCTGAAGAAACATTTGCATGAAGGATAGATTTGTTGAGACATATCTTTTTGTTTATAAATTTTGTTTCTGCATTGCGTAATGCTTTAAATCAACAAACTTTTCAGTTCTAAGATCAGAGCACCTCATATTTTTCTAATTGTTTTGCCAAAAATTGCCATGTCTTGTCACAGAATGCGTGGAATTCATCCACCTGATTTTAAAGAAATTGACTACAAACCTTCAGTTGGTGAAACAGTGTAAGGGTTCCAGGTGTGGCAAGAAGAGACTGAACAGATGTATAGATTCTTATTCCTTATGAGCTAAACATTAATGAGAACTGCACTAATTTTTTACAGCAATGCACTAAAAACAACCCTGAGATTGCTGAGAACATTTATTTATATATATAAATATAAGTATATAAAATACCATTATTTAAATTGCCTTTGGGATTAATCCCCTCCCTCTCCATATACATGTTGATGGTAAGGGCTGTGCCATGGGTTTGGTTCTACGTTCTGTATTTCATACAAGTGCATTTGCTGCATCCTCTTCACAATAAATGGTAAAATAACAAATACATAGAAAAGCACCTGAGTATCCCTGTACTACATCAGACTCTATTGTGGTGGCAGTGGTACCTCAAATCTGTACAACACGTCTAGCTTTAAGGTGGACCCCAATATGCTACCTTTCGTCTGTCCTTCCTGCGCTAGCCATGGCTACTTTGCTTCTTTACACCCAGAGGTGGCTATGCCGGTTCATTGGCTCTTCTCTGGCAGAGACAGTTGTTTGAGTTTTGTAGGGGGAGGTGCAGGTCCATGATTACTTCATGGATGCTTGAAGGTTTTTTTGATTCCATCCAATTTAAAAAGACAGCAACAACAAACCCCCCCCAAACCAAACCAAAACAAACCAATGAAAACTTGACTTCAGCTTTTAAAGAGCTTTTATAGAAGGCACAGCCCTAAACTTGTATCACTTTTACCACCTTGCCTTTTCTTTCCCTTTAGTCTTCATTCTTTTCTAGGACTTGAATTTTATTTTCTGTGATTATATATTCTATGTAAGTGTAATTTGAGTATTTATAACTGTGAAGTTGAATTATTCATGTGTTACATATCCTAGGTTTTATTGTATTTTTTTAAAAGTGTGTATTCAGGGAAACAAGTAACTCAGAACTATCATGGGAGTGTGAGAGGGAAACTGGTTTGTTCTTGACTTGCAGTTCCTATGACTCGCTTCTCTTAATCCGTAAGAAAAAAAATGTACCTGTTGTGATTGTTTCCTGTTTCTGACCTGTAATTATGTAGGACTCTGTGGGGAAACTGCACACAGTCCTAGCTTTTGGGAGCAGCCATCTTCTTCCCAGTCACCCCCGCTTCTTTATATGTAACGTAACCGGAAGAGACTTCTGGTATACCACAGAGGTTATTGTAATTTTTTTCTCTGACATCAGAGAAACCTTGTCCGTTGTGTACCTAATGTAAAATTACATGGGAGGAGAAAAAACAAAGGAAGAAACAGCTACCTAAGAAATACTGATATTCTGACTCAAGTTATGCCATCTAGCCACGAAAGGGTAAGTCTGTGCGCCTGGTAGCTAGTCAATTCTTGATACCTTTCCCAGTGAATTATACTGGGATCTTGCTTACATCATATGCTATGCAAACTTGTACTTGAAGTACTGTGCATCTGACAGTTGCATATTACTGTTTGGTTTACGCATATGCGGTCCCATTTAATCTTGGTATAAATGCACAATTCTGGATCTGCCACCATTGAAATAATTTTGCTGTTCCACGTGGTTTATCATATTTGCACATTCTGGTGTGGTTGAATTCATCTCCTGCGTATCTGAAAATGTAGTATAGTAGATGAACCTTCTTCAGCAGTTTGGTAATGTTGCTGTCAGGAGCGAAGAAAATAAGTAAGTTTTGAATTGAAGGTGTTTTACTTAAGGTTTTGTTCTGTGTCCTTCCCTTCAGGTAATGGCAGGGTTTCCTGTATCATAGGAATATTGCGTCATTTTAGGAAGAGGAACTTGTTTGAAAATAGGCCCCTACTTGGTATTAGTTGCATGAGTTTTTTTTCCTGTACTGAAGCCTTGAGGTAAACAAATGATGAAAAAAAAAAAGACACAGCTGTATTTTTTTTTTTTTTAATCTAAAACTTGACCAAAGCAAGTTTTCAGTATGTTCACCCTGGCTCTGAACAATCTCTTTCACTCTCTTCAGGGCAAGATAATGACAATATCCATTGCTGGTAATAGACATGATAGGAATTAATGGCTTGTTACATATTCTCTAGAATTTTTATGTTAACTGCTTGGAATTGCATCTGTGAATAGCAGGTGGGGAATAGGAAAGGCTTTTTTTTTTTAAGGGGCAAAGAGAATTGATGGATCTCTTTGTTTTTTGTTTTTTTTTAATCTTAAGGCTTTTGGTGTGTTACCTTCAGGAGATGGACTTTAATGTGACCGAGTGAACAGGTTAATACCTTCTTTCAGATATTCAGCAAACACCTGTTGTGAAGCCATTCACATACAGTGCTCGTACCTATTCCAGATCTGCTCAACAGAAGCCACCTAGTTGAAATTTCACTCTTCTTACAAGGCTTTGGAAATTTAACTTTTTTTTTTTTTAAAAAAAAGTTTTCTTGCATTCAGGACTCTTAAGATTCATAAATTATTTTATGTTGGTTTGTGCAAAGTTTGTGTTGGTTTCCACTGTGCATGTGACAAAACACGTGTGTTTTCTTCTCATTCCCCACAGGATAGATCTGTCCATGGAAACCTCTGTTCCAGATGGAGATAATCTCATCTTTTGTTTTCTTTGACCTTTGTCTTGATGCAGAATTTTTTTTTTCCTCTTGTACATATGGAAAAGATGGGTATTTTCAAATTACTCTTGTCAGTCCAGATTGGGCTCAGGATAGGGCAGATTTTTTTTTTTTTTTAGATCCTTCTAAGCTTTCATGAAAACCCATTATAGATGAGTGCTTTAACTCTGTCCGCTTGCATTGTGTGATATTCTCTGGCCATAACAACATTCCAGTTGAGTCCCTTTGTTTTAGCTTCCAGGTAGATCCCAATATGTTTTGTTTCTCTGATGTCTTTAAAGGTGGTATCTATGTGTACATACAGAAGGATTTACTGCTCCCTAAAACAAATATTTAATTACAAAAATGTGCTTGAAAACCCCACTAATCAGATTATGTTCATTGGTAAAAATGGCTGCAACTTAATTTTTTTTAAACCTCTTCCCATTTCAATTCCCTGTGAAATCTTTTAAAACGTTCTGATTAAAACAAACAAAATCTTAAGGTGTGTGTGGCACCACTGATGGTACCTAGACTTGTGCTACTTGCACTGTATGATACTTGTGATGAATTCTGGGACTCTGTCTCATGATTCAGCATTTGTGAAATGATTTCAGAGTTAGGGAGAGAGCAAGGGGGAAGATGATGGTGTTTTGTTTTTTTTTTAAGGTAGTTCTGTGTAGGTTGGATGGTCGTACAGCCATTTTGCCTGGGATGTTTGGCATGTTTCTGAGTGGCGATCTCAATTTTTCTGGTTGGTTGTGTAGGTCATCACCAGGCATTCCTTACCCCCGTATTCACAACCCCTTTGGGAACTGAAGAACTACGAGAAGCCTAGATGATGACTGGTAAGGTGAAAGATTAAGACCTGTGGCACAGCCTTTGGCTGTTTGGCAAGCGGCCATAAAGGTTTGTGTGGACTTGGACGAGGGGGGAGAAGAGATGCCTTACAACTGGGTTCAACTTCAGATGGTTTCTCTGATAATGCACACACCACCGAACGACGTAGCAGCATAGATACAAAGACACTGCTTTAAAGGTCTTTCTCAGTTACAGAACTCTCCGTTCACTAAATGGAGCAGGACAGATTGCATTTCTTACCATTAACGATATTATTCAAATAATACTCGACTTATATTGGATTTGGGGTTATACCACCACAGGTTTTATGTACTTAATTTTATTAAGGAATTTTATACCTATTATATAGGCATCTATTCTTTTCTTGTCGGGCTTGCTATTTGATAATCTAATGCAGTACATTCAGTGGCGCTGGGCTCTTTCAGAAATTATACTGGTAATTACTGGTGCCTTAGTAAAAAAGTGGGTACATAACACCTTGGTGGAAAAGTAAACCATGTGGCTTGTTTCACCCCGGCATGATACACATATTTCCAAAAAGGTGATTAAGATGGCTGCCCCAAAAGACTGTGGGAGAATACATACATTGCTTGGTCACAAACATCTGAATATGAGCAATTTTTACGACTTCTGGTATGTACAGTTTGACTAGATAATCCCTGTACACCTAGTCCACAGCTCTGAAAGCTGGCGATCAAATAGCTGGATGTGTTAACCCGTCACACAGACGCCCCCAAAAGGCTTGACCATAAGCTGCTGGTTAGGAAATGGAAGGAGAGGAGGGGAGTAGAGCAGAAATGAGAGGATGGCTTCAGTTTTTAATGGACAATGAAAATATATATTGCCTCTACCAGCAAACGGATACCTTGCCAGGGATAGGGATATATGTACCTGCGTGTCTGTGAGTGTGTATGTGTCTGCGTGTGTTACTGGAAACAGCCTGTAAATATTGTAGCTGTTCAAAATGGAAAAGGCAGAGAGTTTTTTTGCAACGTGTTGCAGCAAAAGGACAGTATTGACAGTGGAGAAACACTGAGAAATAAAAAGATCCTTTTTTTCACTTGTTGTCATTTATTGCACTATTACATTCTCTTAAGATGTTGTTCTCTCAAATTCCCTCTAATGACTATTCACTCAAATCACCCTTTAATGAAGGATTCTCTTATTTTAAAATTAACTGTAGTAGTAGGAGAACCTTAGCTACCTCTGTTTTACTGCCAGCATCATACTGCCTTCTGTGTGCCCCCTCTTCTACAGTTAAAATGTTTTTCTCTTGTCTTTGTTTAAAATGTTTTTCTCTTGTCTTTGTTGAATTATTTTGTGTATCAGATATTTCCCTTCTATCTGAATCTTTTTTCTAAAGCCCAGAACACCACTGTACTGTCTTTATGCTCAGTAATTTTCCATTCTTCAGACTTGCCAGGGAAATATTTTACCTAGTGTGGTTTAATCAGTGATTTCTAACTTTCTGCCGTCCTTGATCTGATAGCCAAGTGTAGCATTGTGTAAAGTCCTGATGAACGCTACACTTACATGAAGTGCTTGTCAAAACAGGGGCACTAATTTAAAAATACTCAGCTGCCGTCTGTACACTGTCGCAAATTCCTTCACGCTAGTACAGAGACTTGCGACATCATCTTGTCCCTCTGAGTTAGAAGCGAATTTTTTCAAATGTAAAAATGAGGGTGACGTATTCATTGGACAGCTCTGGGTGTTCAAACTAAAGACTGGATGTTTCCTTTTTTTTTAAATCAAAACAAAACATCTGTCTCCTGGAACTTGTTTCTGTTTGCCTGTGCTAGATGAGGCAGCTGCCTGAGGCCTTAATTTATGAATGAAAGAGGAGAGTACAAACAAAACAAGTGTTCTTAAGAAAAGCAAGTTCTTTTTATTAAAAGCTAGTGAGTCTCATTGAAGAGATCAACAGGTCTGTAACTGGTGTGCTTACAAAAAGCAGCTGAGGTTTCAGCTGTATTTTTATACCAGTGACTATCAAATAAAAAAAAAAAAAACAAACAAAAAAACAAAACACAGGACAAAGGATGTGAGCAGCACTTCCATCTTCTCCTTTACCACCCCTAAATCACACTGGATTTATGCTGTAGTCCACTGTTTCTTGCTGTTGGTGTCAGTCTAAGGACTGCAAAGGGTAAAACATTGGGGGACTGGACCCCCAGTTTGTGGTTGGGGGTCTACTTACTGGTTTAGTTTTGCCTGAGAGGAATCCAATTCACGTGCTCCAAGACTCTGAATCTGTGTGAGCCAGTCTCCGGGAACATGACCTTTGCTTCAAAAAAACATCCACCTGGTCTGTGCAAGTGTAATGCCTGTCACGTGGCTTCTGTGTAATGCCAGTGATCATCCTGTGTCATTTTTAATTGGCCTTCCTCTGAAAAATAATTCTTGTGTAGAAAGATGATAATGGGGTTTCAGCAGAATGTTGCCATGCTTGCTTTTGAGCATCTCTTAAGAGAGTTTTCCCTTTTGGTTGGATCAGCTTAGATGGGTTTTGGTCTGACCAGAAAGTGGTTTGGTTGGTGGTTTTGTGGTTGGGGTTTTTTTTGTTTGTTTGTTTTTGTTTTTTTGTTTGTTTTTTTTTTTTCCCCCTAGCTACCAGTGCAGAACACCTCATCATATCGCAGCACTAACAGCATATAGTGCTGATGATGCAGGGTACCAAAGTGCTTGTGGTGGAGACTCAAGTTGCCCCAAAAATGAGCGTGCTCAGTTAAATTGCATGTGCAAGAGGTCTGTGTTAACTTTTTCCTGGCAATTCAGCCTTCTGGGCTTTGCTACATAAACAGAAAGGGCAACAAGTGATGCTGTGACTGTAAACAAGGGAAAACTTTGGCTGGGTGGCTCTTTTGGCTGGGCTTTTTGGTTCCTTTTCAGCTCTCATTTCTGCCTTTATACAGGTTATTTTGGGCTGCCTCGACCTGTCAAAAAAGTGTTAAGAGATTAGCTGTGTCTGGAACAAGTTGGGAAAAGGTAAAGTTGCAGAGCGGTTAGTTTTTAGGTTTATTATGTTGAGCAACACCTCACGCCGTAGGATTGTGAGGCTCTAAGAGGATATTTGGCGGGGGGGGGGGATTAATTAAATAACTAAAAATCAATTGCTCGGGCGATCCCCCGGGCACCGGCGCTCTCTCCCGGTGGCCGCCGTGGCCGGCAGGTGGCGGCAGGGGCTCGCCGAGCGCCCGGGGCTGCCCGCCGGCCGCTGCCCGGTCCCGGAGCGGGGGGGGGGCGGACGGCAAAGCGAGCCCCGCTCCGAGCCTGGCCCCGCTGCTTTGAAGCCAGGGAGGAGGGGGATCTGCGAGGGGGGGGAGGGGACAAGCCGGGGGCTCGGGGCAGCCTTCTCCATGCCCGCCAGCTCCGGCGCTTGCAAACCTCCGCCGGAGAGGACGGGGTGAAACACAATGCCTGTGATTGCAGGGAGAGAGTTTTTAAATCCCCACCTGGCTTTCTGCTTGCTCATCTGTTCTAGTGAGCCTGTGGGCTTGGCTTTTGGGTTGATTTTTTTTTTTCGTTTTGGTTTTCTTTTTTTTTTCTTTTTTTCCAGTGATGCTATTTTAATCTCCAACCCCCACCAAAGCATCCAGATGTTTCCGCTAAGCTAAGCGGCAAAGCTGACAGCAGCGTTCACAGGCGATAGGTTAGTGCTGAGCTGCCCCGTTAATCCTGTATGGAGAGGAGAGAAGAGGATGCTGCAGCCCTTCCCGGCAGGGCTCGTGGGGCTCCGGCCAGGGCACCGGTGGCAGAAAGCTCCTGTGAGTTCGTGCCCTTGTGCTGGAGCTGCTGCCTCTCCCTTACGCTGTCAGAGAACTGACCCTGATTTATAAATATGGACCTTTCCTCCCTACCTCCAGGTGGGAATGTAACATCAACCCCAGCAGCTCTGCAGTGGGAAGGCACCAAGGGACAGGGCAGGAGTGGGCAGAGCAACAATCACCCCAGCGGGTGCAGAGGCTGAACGCTTCATTTAGGGATTCCACAGCCTGGGACCTTGCTGGGCCACCATATATTAGTATCAGTGAGCCTCCCACACCTGTCAATGAAAACTGCTGAGAAATTCTTCACGTGGCAAGGGAGTAGAGCAGCCAATATCCCCATGGCAGCGCAGGCAGCATTGCCCACCTGTTATGGCACGGTGCGTCGCTGCCCGCACCCCGTGAGACGCTGCTGTACCGAAGCGGCTGGGGCCGGCTCCGCACCTGTGCGGGTCAGGCACGCTGAGAGCGACAGCAGCGTGTGCCCCACCACTGCTGCAGCCCTGGCGTGAGCTCGGGGTGGTTTTCTAGGAGCCCTTCACTCCCATCGGCTCTGCTGCTGGCTGGCGTTGCTGGAGTCTGTCTCCTTCCCTCCGTGGACCAGGGCAGGGAGGAATGAGTTTGGTTGTTTGGCCTGGGGTTTTTTTGCATCCTTTCAGATGTCAGAAAGAAAGGAAGACACCCAGCCAACCAATAATTTTCTTGGACTGTCAGCAATCCACGGCCAGAGAATAAAGTAGAGGAGAGAAGCAAACAGCAAAAGAAAGTGCCAAATATATTGGGGAAAGAGCATGTGAGGAAAGAACAAGACTACCTTCATCTTTCTGGAAGCTGCAAGGGATGAAGTGGGCAGCTTCAGTATCATTTCTCAGCCTCTTCCCAGTAATTCCCCCATGTTCGAGTGAACCAGAGGTGAATTCCTCAAAAGTGCAAATTAATATGAATACAATTCTGATTTAGTAAACACCAGCCTTGGAAACTACTAAAAAGCTTATGATAGGCCACTCTCTTCACTGCAATGTTTTGTATGTATTATGATGCATTACTATTATCAGGCAAAGTTGCAGGTTAAACACTGGCTTAAGAGCACAGTGTCTCTGCTCCTCGGCAATGCTGGGAAGGAAACGGCTGTTTCCACATGCAGTCCCTGGTAAGGCACGCCAACTCCTGCGACCCAAACACGTTCCCGTACTGCAGGTGCTCGGAATGTAGGCTGACGAGGATGTGAGTTGCCCCTGCTGCTTGTTTGGACCCTGCATCCCTTCCGCTGGCGTGGCAGGTCTCTCAGGATGGCTCGCAGAGGTGTACTGTGAACCTGCTCGGAACTCAATAACTCTTTTTCACTCCATCTGTGGAAAGAAACCCTTGGGACCTGCGCCCTCGTGGATCTCTCCTGCAATCCTACCTGCTCCATCTGATGCAGGTGCCAGAAAATGCAGGCAGGAGACTGTCACCGGTAAGTCAACACTCTCTTTTTAGAAAACAATTTCCTTCTTTGCCGGTGGAGCGTGTTTTATGCGTCCCGGCAGCGGCTGCTGGGGATGCAGAGGCCGTAGCGGCATTCCCCAGCAGCAGGAACCACTCCAGACCTCCTCCGTTTTCACTGTGGGGGGAACATGAGGGGTTTGGAGCACACCAGCTCCCCCTCCCCTGCGCTGTCACCACTGCAGTACAGCCACTTTTCCTCTCTTGTGCGCTTCGTATTTACCAGTACTTTGAGTGATCTGCCCTCAGTGTTCCCTGACGCCTGCTGAGGGAGGAAGCCAACGCCATTCGCAACTCCTCTCCTTGCCGGCGCAGTCGTGAGTACCGTCATTCAGGTGTGCGGAGAGCAAAATCTGTAGCAGCTCATCTCTCTGCAGGTTCCAAGCCGGCAGCTCTCTCTGGAAGAACGAGCGCTCTGATACAGCAGGAGTAATCACAAACTACAGCTTCCCCTCTTCTTGTCATTCTTGTTTGCTGTTAATGGAGCGGTTTGTTCCATCGATGTATATTGCATATGTCTAAAGCGGGACTGGGGCTGCTTCCTCCCCTGGAACTGAAAAGAATTTAGCCCAGTGGGGCTGGCCATAACCGACTGCCCATCCCCTCCCGGGGTCTCTCGCCTGGCCACGGCAGAGCCCAGCAGCTTCTCAGGATCTCTTCTATGAACAGCAAGGAAACCTGCTCGCTGCACCCCGGGTTTGGTTCTCCTGGCTCAACTCTGTGTAAGGCTTGGAAACCTCTGGGCTGTACCTTCCTGCAGCGTCTTGTCTTTTGTCGCTGAATCTATCAAAATGATCCCTGAAAATGACTCCTGCCTGTGACCTGGATGATGTTTTATGGGTGCCTTATCTGAGCTTGTTTTGTCTTCTTTAAATGGCGTTTGAAAAATGCCTCTACTTCAAGGTAGGTTATCTTGTTGCTGTCGAGGCAGTACCCAGGTAAGGGCCCTTGACACACGGCCCTGGGTGGCCAGGGCTGCTCGCTGCCATCCCCTGGAGCCTGGACGTGCCCCTGGAGCCGCAGCCGCACTCCCCCCAGCTCTGCCAACGCACCCCATTGACACTGATCACCTCCGTGGCAAACGGCACCAGCCCGTTGCTGCTGCAGGGCTGGCTCGGCGGAGAGAGGGTGGCCCAAACCACGGTAAGGGCAGCAGCGCTGATGCATTCACCAGCAGCAACTGCACTGAGTCTTCTCCCTGTCCCACCCCACATGCTGTGTCCAACTCCCCTGCTGACCCCTCTGCTTGTGCTGCCCACCACCGGATCCCAGCAGTGCGCCTGCCAGCCTGTTTGCCTCCTGCCAGCTCACAGGGAGCCACAGCTGAGGGCCAATTTGCTTTTCCTACTTCATTTTTTGCTGTTCGGCATCATGCAGAATGTGTTAGGACCAAGGAAGCCAGCACCCATGAGACGAGACGGCCCTGATGTCCTACGGAAGTGCTACTGCTTGGGATCGCTAAGTCAAACGGGCACCCTGCACATGGGGAGGTCTTCCATCCACTGTGCAAACCCTCCAGCCTAGGTAAGGGTGAGCTGCTGCCGGGGAGTTTGTGCCTGGGTAATAAGTGTGCTGGATGGGTACCTGCGCGGGGTAACATCACAGGATGGTTTGGGCTGGAAGGGACCTTCACAGACCATCTAAGTCCAACCTCCTGCTATGGGTGGGGTCAGCTCCCACTAGACCATGTTACTCAAAGCCCCATCCAACATGGCCTTGAACACCTCCAGGGATGGGAAGCGTACAACCTCTCTGGGCAACCTGTTCCAGTGTCTCACCACCCTCATCATAAAAAAAAATCTTTTCTTCATGTCCAATCTAAACTCACCCTCTTTCAGATTAAAACCGTTGCCCCCTGTCCTGTCACTACAGGTCCAGGTCTCTCTCCATCTTTCTTATAAGCCCCTTTATGTACTGAAAGGTGGGGTACCTGCTGGGTGTGAGGAGTTGGGGGCTCCAGACAGCAGAAACAGCATTACTCGCTGTGAAAGCTGATAAACAACTGAGATTGCTGTTAAAGGACCGAGTGGGACCAAGCCACGGGGCTAGCAGATGAATGCAGGTACGTTTCTGCCTGGGCCCCACTGGGGCCCCACTGCTTTGCTGTTGGGGCAGAGGTTGGAGCCTTTGGAGCCCTGCGTGTGTGCTGGGGCATTGCCGTGAGCATCCTGCCACTCCCCTCCCTCCCCTCGCGCTGGAAAACCCGTCCTTCTCCACAATAATGAATGGAAGTGACCTGTGTGATGAGTAATTGGCCGGGAGCGCGGTGCTGGCTGGGATTACAAGTTGATCTGGAGATGATGTTACGCTGCACGGCGCTCTAACTATTTTCGACACAATTGGTTTCCATTATGGAAACTGCATTCCCAGAAGGAGAACGGCAGCGCTGCTGGCAGAGCTGGGCTTCGTCTCAGGCATGAAACGCACCACGTAAACACCAATAAATGCCATAGCAAGCCTGGGGGAAGCGGTGCTTTTTCCACTCCCGGGCCGAGCCCAAAAACATGTCCTCACCCTTCCCCATGGCCAAGGAGCTGCCAGCACCGGGGGGGAGGAAGGGATGGAGGGGAACACCCCCTCACCTCTCTCACCCCCGGCCACTGCCACCCCTGTGGGGAGGGAGCAGAGGGGTCCCCCCTGAGCTCCCCTGTCACCCCTCGCCACCACTAGTCCCCCCCAGTGCTGGCAGGGGTGAACACCGCAGAGCTGCCCCCGGAGGCCTTGGCATGGGCACTGCTGGAAAAACTGTCTGGGGGCCATCCTCTAGCTGCCAGCTCGGGGTTTAGAGGCATACCACGACTTATTGTGAAGTTATTCTCTGTTTCATTAGATATTTAGCAGCGACTGTTCTAGAGATTAGCAGTGAATGACTGGNCTTTCTAGGCTAAATAAGGTGCCTTCCTACAGACTTAAAAAAAAAAAAACAACCCAAAACCAACAAATGGCACAGATGACTTTTACAGTCAGGTTTGGTGTACCAGTACTCCTACGCCTGCGTTTCTCTCCCAACAGGAGCCAAATTGCACAGCTTTATGTAACTGGCTATATAAAGAGCGCCTTGAAGGAANCTTAAAGATGCCCGAGTGCCACTCAAAGACGCCCCAGCGCCGGCTACGCACCCCATGCGCACCCAAATGCCCGAAGCGCATCTGTCCCCATCTGCGCCCCAGGAAGCTGCTTTTAGCTGTGGTGTATCACTGCCCAAGGTGTTTTTGTGGTCAGGGATTGGGGGATGGAGGAAGAGGAGGGGGAGTTTGCAGGCACCGTGCAAAGCATAAACAGGGCAGCGTGTTCCGGCTGAGAGCCTTGGCTCGCACGGCCGCAGAAGGCATTTGGGCAGGGCGAGCAACGATTCGGCCTTGTGGTTTCAGAGTAGTGCAGGAGCAGGACCTGGTGTGCCGAAGAGATCCCAGGACGCATTATTCTATGTGTGTATATATACACTAACTTCTGAAATGAAGGCTGCCTTACAGAGCCGGGTCCTGGGATGTCTGCAGCAAAGCAGGTATCGCGTGCAGGTTAAAGCAGAAAGTGTGTGGGTCACATGAGCTGCAATCTCGGAGAAAACTGTAGCTGTAGCTCAGCGTCCCTCCCTGAGCCCGGCTTGGGGATTTGCTATGGGGTGCTCGCATCTGCAGCCGTGACTGTGTTCTCATTTTCAGTCTGCAAACGATTTATAGACAACGCCTGGGGACAAGCATGGCTTTACCAGCTTTCTCATTCATAAACATGCAGATGCTCACCTTTCCTAACTCTTCTCTAGACGTTTTCCTCCCTGGTTTTAAGTGATGCCTTGGAGGATGCGAAGGGTGGCAGTGAAGAGAACTGTGCCTCCGTTGTGCACATAATTACAAAAGAGTCATGTAAAATACATAATTGCTTGAGTGAGAACTGCTTAAAATATGAATTCTGACTCAGCTGGCAGCTGCTGTACCAGGGGCCAAGGATGCCGTGGGAGAAGGTGTCTGTGCAGAGGTTAAAGCGGAGCGGCAAGACACAAGGGCCTGGACCGTAGTCAAAACTCTGCTGCTATGGTGACTTTTGGATCATTTTAATTCTTTCCACCTCCCTTTTCATACCTTCTCATAGGTGAAAACAGTTTTATCCACCTCATGGGAGGGAAGTGGTGTGGGAAGCAATTTCTACATATATATGTCATGCTTTAAAGGTTTTTGTAGTACTGATGTAGATGGGAGCTTCAGCTTTTCTCATTTTGGCGGGGGGGAGGGAGGCAGGGTTTCTGAATCAACTCATTCGACACACAGCTAGAAGCCAGCTGAGAAATCAGCCCAGCTCCACGGGCACTGCCGTGCCCAGGGGTGTTGGAAACCTAAACTCACAGCCTTGAATTTTGCAGTCGTAACCCCTTCTTCTGCAAAAGCTGGAGCCACAGCTCGGCAGGGGCCTTCTCTGCAGCCAATGTACTTTGTGGGGGTCAGGAGAAAGGCCTTTGGAGTGATATAAACGTGTCCTTCACCAGCGTGAGGCCAGTTGCCCCTGACAGGGCTGGAGGCTAGGAAAAGGTTTCCTGGGAGAAATGCCTGCCCAGGGGAAGGGGCTCTGCTTAGGCTGTTTTCACCCATGGGAACAGTGCAACTGAGGAACTCTGCCCTGGATCTCCTTCCCTGTATCACGGCTTCTTATTTTTCCCTTCATCTCCCTTATTGTACCTCGCCATAAGCGAGATTCAGTGCACAGATCTGGTCTTTTGTGTTTGTGCATCTCCTTAGACAGTACGGCCTTTGAGCGCTAACCATAACATGATTATTTTAGGGCATCAGCAGCTGTTCAGATTTCCTGGGCATGGTTATAATATTGTTTAGACCTCTTTTCTTCACATGCGAAAGTATTGGTAATGCAGGCTGTGCTGTTAAAGCAGACTAAAGCCACTTTATTTCAATATGTATGAGATTTCTTCCTATGCAACATGGGAACCTTCCCAAAGTCAAACACAAAATGAGTCATTACTCCCTTATAAACCCATCGCACACGGTCTCCTCTGCTGGCATTAGCTCAGTGCCATCTCCTCGTTATGCCTCTTGCAAAGAAATGGCTCTGGGTGTCTGTCTGTGTCTTTCTCCCTCTCCCGCTCCCGCCCCTGGCTTTCTATGATAATTGCTGTTCTTCTCCATTCCCACAAGTACAGGGAGGTCTACAGGAAATTATATTGCTAATTAAGCTATGGAACAGAGTACAAAAGCTCTAAACTATAAATACTCCCTCTATGTTAAAAAAAAAAAAAAAAAACACNAAGAGGGTAGGCAGAAACTTTGGGGAGCAGGCAGCGCAGGCAGAACGCTCTCAGAGGGTCTGTGACCGCCGCCCCCAGGCTCAAGTCACTGCATTGCTGCAGCAAGGAGTCAGGATCACAAGCAAAACCCCGATTCCTCATTTATCTGTCTCTTCCAAATACAAACTGCATCAAATTACAGGTGATGTCCGTAAGGATTTTTATATAGCGTCACGCTTGAAGTAGCTTTCTAGAAGCAGCGATGGTGCAAGTGTGGTGATGGAACGAAGCCGAAAGGCTGCTCGCAGCTGCTGCAGCAGCGTCCCTGGCGCAGGCGTGCAGTGCTGTGGTAGCTCACCCCGACTCCCCTGCCGTACCCCAGTTTCAGACCTGCTGCCGCTGCCTCAGCACCCCCTCGGGGCCAAACCTGCGGCCAGCGAGTGCCCGTAGCAGCTTTTTGGCACCCAGCTCGTCCGCATCTGACCGCTGCGGGTCCTGCCTGGCCGGCGAGGCTGCGGGGACCTTTCAGAAGGATGGGTCCTCAGGGTGCGGGGGTGTGACGGGTGCCTTGCTGGGTACCATTCATGTCACCACACCACTCGCTGGCTGACCCTTCCTCCCGAACAACCCCCTTCTGCCTGACACGCTCATGCCACAACATGCCTGCGCGAATCTTTACTTCACGTCGTCGTCCAAGTTCCTGCCCGTAAAATCCTGAATTGCATTCAGTGTTTTTGTTAACTTTTTTGTTATTTTGTACCGAGGCAAGTGGCTGAAGAGGGAGAGCAGGCGCTGGGAACGCCGCCTGCAGCTGAGCAGCCCCGCTGAGGTTTGCCTTCTGCTGCTGCATCTACAGACTGCGCCCGGGCTACGAGTTCTTCTTTCCAATCAGAATAATCAAAACCTTTTTCCTTTTTGATGGAATTTAAGATTTTCACGTTCTTCACAGGCAAGAGATTTGAGGAAAAAATACCAGATAGTCAGAGAGACGCAATAAACTTGAGACTCAGCAATGCTGTGTATGCAGAAAAAAGAAATCATTTCTAGGTCATGGAAATAGGCTAATTCAGCACTTACCGGAACTGAAATCTGGTCCACAAAAGTACTTAGAAAATGCTACTGGTCACTACAGCTGCTTCAGTTCAAAGTTTCAGTCCTCAGGACCTGTGCTGAGATGCCAAACATGAAGAAGCTCTGGCCCATTAATCAGAGCTACAGGAAATGCTGCCAGTGCTCCTTCCCCCTGAAATGGTCCGAGCAGCACGGGATCGATTAGCTAAAAGACCCGACTGTTTCTTACAACAGAGGGGGCTGCAGCGACACACTCTCAAATAAGCTCGTGCACAACTGGGCATTACTTCAGTTTGGTACTGAAGTATCATTTTGTTGGACCTGTTGGACAGTTTCTTTATCATTAAAAAAATAACAAGTCTTATGCTAAAAGCTACATGTAAAAGGACACATTTCCCGATGGAACCACTTGGAATTAAGGCATTTACAGAAATAAAGTTGGGCTTTTCTCCTTAACCTTGTCATTCAGCGCCTTTTTGGTACAATGCTGCTTTGTTACTTAATTGTATGTCTCTTTGGCATATGTTTCTTGCCTAACATGCGGGATGTTTTGCAGGGAATGAATCAAAGTATGGGAGAGCCCATCCTGCCTGGTGAAACGAGGCAGGTGTCCTGCAGAAAAGTAAGGCCATAATCAGCTTCTGCTGTTATTTGTGTGTGCCAAGAAGCCAGATCAAGGTGTTTCAAGCAGATTTTGTCTCACCTCTCTTTAGCACCAAAGAGGAATTTGCATTTTGCAGCTGATCTGATCTAACAGCTCCCGGGCAAAGGGTCCTCCTGCTCTCTGCTCCCCAGGGGCTTAGGAAGGTTGTCTCTGCTGGCTCAGGGAGCAGAGCCAGCTCAGAGCGCTGGCAGGGCTGGTGTCAATGCAGGGAGGGAGAAGTGGGACTTTTCCTTTCCTTGGCAGCAAGCTGTTAGGTCAGCTCAAGCCATAAATAATACCAACCGCCCTCTCGGAGGAAGGCCTTTATCCAACAAGCACATTGCCCCAGGAAAACTGCTCTCAGTTCTTAATTAACTGCCCAAGCTACAACACACAAACCGTCTTCTGGGCAAAACAAAGTCCTGGCAAAATGAACTTCCCAGCTTACCACATCTTATCCTGGACGAGAGAACTGTTTGCCCACAGGGGGTCTGTGCACAGCCCCGGTGCGGCAGGGTAAACACACGCCAGACGTGACTGAGAGCAGACAGACCTGCTCGCCGGGGGGTCGACCGGACACCTCCCCAGGGAAGGGACAGCTGCAGAAGGCTTTCAAAACCTAAACCTTTGGCGGAAAGCCTGTGACTCTGCTGGATACTGCAGGCTCTGCCTCTTCCCCTGGTCATATGAGAGGGACACATTGTCTCACCTCCTCCCGCACACCGCAGGTACCGAACACCTTTTTTCTGGTGTTCGGTTATCTGGTCACCCAGTGAGGCTCAGAGCTGAGCAGGAGCCACTAGATTGCTGCAGCGAGCAGTGATCCATGGTCCTGCAGGATCCCTCTACAGTCAGCGGAGGAAGAAGAGCAGAGTGGAGTCCTCCCCTTTACCTTCTCCCAGGTGCAGGTTAGATGGTTCTGCGCCTGCTGAACCCCATGTTCTTCGCTGCCACGAGCCTTTAGCACTTCTGGAATATGCCCAATATCGCCTTAGTGTAGTGCTGTAACGTACTTTGTACTTGATGGGTTGTAAATAAGCTGTAACAAAGCTGGATATAAGAGTTTGGCTGTTCAGTCTCATAACAGGCTCTACGCCCAGTGCCTTCACTTTCGGTACAAACATTTCTTGTGATTTTTCTCTCTGAGAAGCTCCCAGCTGTGCTGTGGAGGGATGAACAAGCCCTCACCTGCCCCACGCATTTCTACTTTGGTAGATTGAGCTTGTTAACTATTTCCCCTCTCTTCTTTGCATAAAGCAGAAAAATGATGGTCTCCTATAAAACCAATAAGCAAATGTGCTTTTCCAAGGATGTTTCCCTACAAACATCCTCCTAAAGCAAATGCTGCATGTGCTGGCAGGGAAAACCAGGGGCTTCCTAATGCAATTGTTAAAGCTTTCTCCTCTCTCTGGAGCAGCAAAGCACTGGTAGCTCAAATCTCATCCCGTGATGAGCTCAGCACTGCACAGAAAGCGTGTCAAGATGGGCAGCTTCATCGGTGGGAGCCCTGTTCAGCACTCCCCTGCGAGCCAGCTCGAGGGGCCCACCTGCATCCTGACAGCCATCAGCATCGGCAGGCAGGGGCCAGGATGGTTCCCACGACCACCCTCCGACAGCCCCTTCTCTCGGAGAAAACCGCTTTGTGTTGTTGGGTAGTGCGGCTCGTCTCACACGGCACGAGGTGGTAGTCCAGGCTGCAGAGCTGACAGGATTGGATTCAACATCTTGCGTGTGCGCCGAGACGTCACCATTTTAATGACACAATTAGAGACTCTTTTTTTTTTTTTTGACCATTAGATCTCTGTTTCATTAAGAGTCCACGCGACGCACATTAGGAGAAAGACTTACGGCAACACGGAAAACCATCGACGAGTCCCTGCGCAATATTCAGATGCGCGCACCCTCTGCTAACTAACCTGTATCAGCTATGCCGTAACATGGTGCATTTGCATACACATATTGCATAAGGTGCGTATATTGCAAAGCAAAGATTGGAAAAAGTGTTCCTCTTATGTTCGAGGATACTCGTATCGTTCTGCTAATGGCGAAAGTAATTTTGCTGAGTTGGGACGTGCAGTTGTATCAGGATTTGTAAAAAATATGTCTCTTTTGTGAACAATTTGAATTAAACATGATATATAATTATATACCTTATAGTTGAAGGTATTAGGTTTTATATGGCTAACTCAAATACGACGTAAGCATAATGCAAGCTGTACAACAAAAGAATAAGGACTCCTGTTCCCTCAAACTGGGCTGTAAATGAGACTTACACGAGCACGCATTTGTTTCACCCGGTGAAAAGATTTGAGCTGGCTCAAATGGCTTTGGTGCAGGTGGGAGGGGAAAAATAGATCTTTTACGCTTGTGTCGTGCTTTGTAATAAAACAAAATATCAATGAATAAGAAAAACAGAGGCCGTTTCGCCATGTCAGGCGTCAGTACCTTTAACGAGTAAGTCTGCGTGCCTGTTAGCCTGGGTGCGAGAGCCTTTCCTTTCCCTTGCTCCGAGGTGACAGCTAGTTCGGAAAGCTGGGCTAATGTCTTCCATGCGGATAAATGCTGAAGGTGGCATTTCACAGCTGTTCTCTCCTGAGAGCTGAGGTCGGCAAGGGATGATTTATTTCCACCTGTGAAATTCCTGGGTTTGCTACCTGAGATTGTGCTTTTCCTCACTGGTACCTGAAGTAGTTATGCCACTTGTGGGTGAGGTAATGATGAAAACTTATGTACCTGTGGGTTTTACATATAGAATCACACAAAAATCCTTTCAGATCCCTGAAAGAATAACTTGCCAGGCTGAATATTCAGTCCGGGTCTCTTAGAAAGGCACTGCTGTGAACGGCAGGATGGTAACGGTGCGCTTGAGGTTGGATGGAATGCCGTTGCCACTTTCTGAGAAAGGGATGTTCATCGCACATTGATATTAAGAGAAAAGGAAAGCTTTTGGCAAGAAATCTTTTTGGAAAGGACATGGCATGGCTAGAGGGGGAGGGATGGTAACACGCGGGCATAATTTATGCCACAAAGTGCAGGGAGAAGTGCAAAACCTACGTATTCATTGCTCCCTGTGGCAAAGCTGCCGGAGCTGCGGGGATGAGCTGGAGCTGCATCAGCACAGCCTGGGACGTGGCGCCCCAGGAGCTGCGGGGCACCAGGTGAGAGCAGCCACGTACGGCGGCCCTGCTGCAGGGCCAGCTGCGCCCCGTGCGCTGTTTTCTACGGGGATGGCAGAAAAATGCTCTGTTCTCCCTGCAAAGAGCAAGGCTTTGCTTGTTGAGGGTAGGGTCTAACGAGCTTTGATCGTAAGTTTGTCATCGGGCCTCCCAGCCAATTTAAGATTCTCCCCTAGAATGAGAAATTTGTGAATGGATGGGGGTGCTGGCCTGAGTTTTCCAAAGTAATTGCTTAACTTTGGAAACCGTTTGTTCTCTGGCCAGGAGGACGTTATTAAAATGTGTTGACCTTCCTGACGAACTTGCTGATTAACAGAAATGGGCAGAAAGCAGGCAGAAGCGCAGCGTTCCCGGTGTTGCTGGCCAGTTTTTGTGTCAGATATACTTCCTTTATTGCTCTCAAGTGGCGCAAAGAAATTGATTTTCTTAGCGCTTTAGATATCCATCCATCACCTGAGTTTTTCTTGGTATCATCGCACTGCTCTTGGGGGGCATCTGGCATCTGTTTACTCATGTGCTGAGCGCTTGCCTAAATGAACTGCTGATGGAAGCATTCGGCATTTCTCTGCTCATCAGAGCTGTTTTATTTGTTTAATCAGCAACTCTTTGCTCTGGGTCGTCTGTACCCTGTTAGGCAGGGCCTGTGCCTCCATGTCAGTATTAGACGAGGATTACGTCGCAATTCAGCTTGATTTTCCCATTCAGCACACAGCTATGCTTACTTTTCCATTTGCGTTCGGCCAGACCATCACATTGCGCCTGAGCTACATCAGTTTGTGCCTGGTGCAGGGCCCCGCAAATGCAGCGCTCTTCAAAGCGCTGCAAAAAAGCAGACACTGAGAGATTAATTGCCCACAGCACTAGCAATGATCAAAGCAATCACTCTCAGGTGAGGCTGTGAAGAGAAATAGGGGGAAGCCACGATGATCGCGCCGTTGCTCGGAGGAATAATGTGTGTGCGCGCCTCTCCCTTTGCCTCACTGAACTCTTCAGGGTAAGCACTCACCCCTGGAGACTTATTTTTGTAATGGCAGAGAGTTGGATAAGAGGTGAGAGAAAATTTCCTGCCTGCCTGCCCGCCNGCAGGAGATGGTGAGGAAGAGGAGCATTAAGTTAGGATGAAGAAAGAGTTACTGTCAGTGAGGGTGCGGTTTTTAATGGGTCTTGTAGCAGGCATATTAAAATACATATTAAAAAAAAAAGAGAGTAGCTGCTGGTTTCTCATTGTAGAAGGGACATGAAGAAAATTACTTTCAAGAGGCATTTAAATGCAGTTTGTAAAGGTCCGGAGAGGGCATTTCAGACAGGACTGGTAATGCCATGTAGCCATAACAGATACAGCCTTCTAGGCAAAAATAAATCCTATGATGTGCTTTGTTATCAAGTCTCACATAGATATCTGATGATTTGTGCTGATATTTTACTAATTCTTTTTGCTCCTAATTCAGGGTTGCTATTATTCTAGAGGAAGGCTAGGGGACATGGCACGACTAACAGACTGATCCACTGGGTTTTCTGTATTCATGAGGCTTCACTTCCATGAAGAGGAACTGGAAATCCTTTTCACTGGGGAAGAATGTACAAGGCTCAGAGTGGATGAAGTTTGTGTGCCCTTTTTAATAAGCACTGCTTTTCTTTCTATAGACACTCAAGCTCCCTGAATTAGAGCGCTGCCTGAAGGGACAGGTATTATGAAAAGAGCTGCCAAAGCCTTTGTGTGTCAGTGGGAAGCCCCTGATTATCACAAGAGGATCTAAATGGAAAGGTGACATTCAAAAGACCATTAAGATAAAAGCCAGGATGAATTTCTTTCCAACCTCACTTAATAGAAACTTTTGTTTAAAATCACCTTTCCTGAGAGAAGGAAGAAAAGTCTGACCTATGTGATTTGATAGACACGGCTTACTCCTTAATTGGGTACAGTCAGCTGCTTAAGAAAGCAATAGCTTAGCCAGGAGAGGTAATGAGATTAATGGCAGAGGTAATAAGAATGTCAATATATGTGACAAATATGTATTTCTAATTTTTCAGCCATGAAAGCCTAATGGAGAACATAGTACCAGCTGCTTCCAGATAGCCTTCCTGGACAACAGGCACAGACGTGGTATGGACAAAATTGCCTCTACCAGAAAAGCCGGTTTTCCCTGTGCCTGGCTCTCTGGAGCTTTAGGAAATTGAAATAAGGTTCAATTTCCAGGCCAGGAAACAAAGCCAGGCTTGATGGGGCTTTGAGCAACCTGGTGTAGTGGGAGGTGTCCCTGCTCATGGCAGGGGGGTTGGAACCAGATGATCTTTAAGGTCCCTTCCAACCCAAACCGTTCTATCATTTGGGGGGGAGGGTACGGTTAATTTCTGAGTTTCTGTTTGCTTGCTCTCTGGACTCCCTGCAAGGTCCTTGCCTACAGCATACTCTCCAATGTTCTTGGCAGTCTAGTTTTGAATGAAGTATGAGACTGGGCTGTGTCCCTTCTGTCTGAAAACTGTCCCACAGTTCTCCCTGCTTGGCCGGGGCTTGTAGCCGAGAAATGTTTCAGTTTTGTTCCTTTTTTTTCTTGCTATAACCTTATGTCTTTTCCCAGAAAAATACATAAGGGGGGTTGAGTGTGTGTGCGACTGGTTTCCCCTTCTGAGCATTAACCAGACTGCAATGTGAGCCTGAGACCTGAAAGTGTGCATTGAGGAAAAAGTGGTTACAGTCACTGTTAAAAGTGACATTTGCCAAGCACAAAATACATTAGGCCTGATTTCCACCTGGCCAGTCCTTTCCCTGGACAGCCTCGCGGATCCCTGGGAGCTGCTGCTGGTCGAAGTTACCCTGCAGCTTCGACGTGACTCTGGCCGAGATCTCAAGACTCAGACTTAGCATCTTAACAACGCTCCTCTCTGCTGTGATAACAGACATTGGCAGCAGCACAAATCTCACTGTGTCTTTTCTCTCCCTTCGTATACTGCCCACGTGCAAGTCTCAGTAGTAGCAGAAATAGGCAGGAAATGGATTGCTTAATTTGCTAAAGCCAGATCTATAGGTATCCACCTGGCTGTATGGCCATGTGTTGTGCTGCACAGCTGGAGCTTACAGTTCCCAGCTATTGTTGAAGGAAATGCATTAAACAAGTAGGTTGCTTTTATTGCGTAGGATCCGTGCCAGTTCAAAGCTGCCTGCTGCCTTCATGAGTTATAGCAGGCTTTTTCCACAACAATTTCCTTTTTTCCTAAGCGGTGTCTCTCTCTCTCTTGCAATGCTGGATGAGAGGTCCTAGAGCCCCTCCACCAAACCTGCAAAAAAGTCCAGGGCCAGATCTGCGGTGAATCACACTGTGCCTTAGATCGGGTGCTGCAGAGGGTGGTTGCAGAGAGCTGCCCTCGACCACTGTCTCCCACCCGACTTTTTGGCTCACCACCATGTTAAGACTGCCTGCAGCTCAGCATCTGGCTCGGCTGCTTTGCAAGGGAGCTGCTTTAACCTTTGCGAGTTTAAATACTCATAGTAAATTCTTACCACAGTAGGCTGTGATTTTGCTAAAGTAACTCACTGAAGTCCCTCTTTCTGTGCGTGACTAATATTTAGTCACAGCTAGGAGAGTTTTGTCTTTGGAAGGGTTTAAGCAAGAGACGTAAGATGAAGCACACTTGGCAGACAGTCCCATCCACCGTCACGTTATCGGGGTGGAGGAAGTGATTTTGGGTCGTGCAGGAAATCGGTGGTAGAACCTGTCACAGCCCAGCCCTGACTCCCGCGTTGCCGCAAGAGAGAGGCTTTTTTTTTCGCAACATCTCCTGTACAAAATGCCTAATTTAGTCTGCGGCCAGAAAATATTGATGACACATCTCCTTTACAAGGCACAGTAGGGAATGTAATCAGCAGTCCAGAGGTGTAAATTCTAGTTAGGATGCTATAATGACTGTCTATTAAGTAGTAAACTAATTCTGTTGCTGTATGTGTGTGTATATATATACCCTATTGTTTCTTTTTCCATCTACTTCTAAATTTCTCTTTCACAGGCTATTTATTTTAGAATTTTGTTTCGTGTTGGATTTTTCTTGTTTTAGCATAGAGTTGAAAAGCAGTCTCAGCTCTCATGGTTTTTCCTACCCTTCCTAGATCTGCCTGGCAAAATATCTTAAAATTGCCAGTGCTAGAAGTAGGCACGGGCAGAGCTCTCTGTTACCTGCTATGGGGTGAACACTTCCGATTTCCTGCTTAGAAACAATCATGCTAACAGCCAGCTCCAAGGAGTTGGAGATGAAAATAACTTGAGCCCGTCTTCCCACTGAAGCAGAACTGTTATCTCGCATTCACTCACTATCGCTTTGTCCAACTTAATTTTAAATGTACCAAGCAGTAGAGCTTCTGCCACTTTACTCTTGGGAGATAATTTCGCATATCTCACCGCCACGAAGTCCTTCCTGATACTCCACATTTTCCCTTCCTATCTTTACCCTTGAATGCTAATTCTGTCCTGGTCCGTTCTGTTAATTGACTCCTTGCTCTTCATAGTATTTAAACTCTCTCAGGTCTTCCCTGTCATCATTTGAATGTGCTACAAGCATTAACACTTTGAGCCTTGGTCTTTTTCTGTTTGCAGGTGATCCAAGTTCTGCCATCAACTTAGAGGGCAACACTGCAAATCTTCAAACCTCTTTCGTATGCGGAGTGATGGAAATTATTCTTTGATTCACTGTCTGGTTAAAAAAAAACAAAAGAGAAAAACAATGTCAGCATGAATAGAGCAATTTGCTTCCTTTTGAGGAATGATAAATTTAATCATTGCATACCTAAATTTCTAATCAAAACGTTGGTTTTGATTAGAAATTGCAGAATAAACCTACTTTGCTTTTAGCAGTCCACTTCGATCTGCTTGGTGGTCATTCATTGCATTGTTTAGTTTGTTCATCTCTCTCCACTAACTTCCAACTACAGGAGCTAGCAAAAGGGTGCTTAGCCAGGCAGAGCTTTAAACGTTTGCAGTATCCACAAGTAAGAAGGTTAATAGCCCAAATGGTCTAGCAGTTTCAGTTTCCTACAGCATGAAAGCCTTCTTTTGCATTTTTATTGTTTGAGAAGCCACAATAGATGGTTGTAAATACTGCAAGGAGATGTGTTTGGCGTGTGTTGAAGGACATGTCCCTGCCGTGCTGAATGTGGCTCGTTTCTTGGGGCAGGTATGAAGTGCACCAGGGGCGTGGAGACCGGAGCTGGCTGAGAGAGTTGGTCTTTACCTACAGCGCTGCTTATTCAAACAGAAGCCCCCAGACTGCTGTAGGGAAAGAACAGGCAGAGGACTTGGGGTGTTTAAAAGGTAACCTTCCACGGTTGATTGTGGTACACCAAAATAGCTGTCTTGCACGGTGGAGGATTCCTCTTGTCGCTAATTGGTCGCCCTTACTGTGTTCAGGACACAAGTATTTTGCAATGGGCTTTTCTCTACTAAGAAAATGCCTTCCCTTCTGCAATCTTCTGGGTCTTTCTATTGCTTCTCAACTAGGACACCTGCATGCCTGACAAACCGTGAGCTTGCTGGGTACAAAGACACTTGCTTCAAGAAAATCTGTAAATGCGGACACTGGCGCATGGATTAGGTTACAAGGATCAGGGATCAAACGCAATGGTGTCACCTGGGGCGCTGCAAGGTGTGGGAAGTGCAAGGCAAACACATCCCTCTCACCCTGCAGGGTGTGCAGCTGCCACTTCAACACGCGTGTACCCATGGCCAGTGGGCCAGCAAGCCCAGGGCTAGGACCTCTCGTGTTTTGGCAACGCGGCTGTTTATAGCCTAAGCCACACATTATTCCTCTCTCTTCTGGTGTTTCTTTCATAGTTCTTTACACCTGGAGAGCTTTTCAAATTGGGTTGCACCCTGAATAACAGCTATCTTCAGAAATGCTGAATAATTCATGTTTTGTACATATTTACAGACAGTCCAAAGCTTTTTACTAATCTCTCAAGTGCTTAAAGAAAAGGATGCGTGACCTCTCTGGCATCAGATAAATATGTTAGTAAACCATCCATGTAAAGCTGTAGCTTAGTCTTTATCCCCCAAGGCAGGTCCTCTGGACGCTGCCCATCTGCCTGACTTGAGCTGCCATGAGCTCCACAGCAACCACCAGGGCCGGGGAGAAATCAGATGTTCCTGCTGGACGCTGGCAAGGGAAGGATCAGGGTTTGGAGCTTGCAATCGCAATCGATCAAATAAAATGAGCAGAAGACAGGAGTTTCTAACAAGCCCATGACCCATCAGAAGGTGGCATGAAGTTTGCAGACAGAGATGAAATCTCTTTTGATGACTGAACCACCACAGGGGCTGGGTGTGAACTAAACCCTTTTGGACTTTGGTCTTTAGACTTCCCAGCAACAGAAGCTTGCCTAAAAGGCAGTTTTCTCAGAATATGGGATAAGCAGTCTAACAAATGCACACATGCCCCAGAAAAATGTATTTTAAATTAATCTACCAGGTAGAATTGCAAGCTTAGTGGATTCAGGGGGTCTGTGATAAGGTGGAATATATTTGGGGCTCAGCAAAACATTTAAAAAGAATTCCTCAAAAATCATTCAAATTGCTTTGGCTCTGACAAAGACTTAGCAGTTTTTAAAACTGCCCAAAGTGCCGCTAGTAAAGGGTAGCCTGTGGCAAGGTGTCAGTGGGGAGCACAAAAGAGTCGTGGGGTGGTGTTGAGATACGCAGCGTTAAGTAGTCTGCAATCTATATTCAGAAATATTCCTGTGCCGGAGCCAGGCTGCTGCTCCTGGAGAGTACTGGACAGGGGGGAGCTGTGGGCTCAGAGAAGGGAAACATGGCTACAGATAATACGGTGAAATTTGTGGAAAATGCAGTGTGATCCCAAAATGTGGCTACTCACTGGGGCAAGCCTGGGGGCAGAAACCCTGAAAGATGTTTTTTACCAAACAGCGAATGATACATAAAGCTGCAATGCAACAGGCTCTCCAAGATACTATTCTTTACTGATTTGCATGGTATCTGAGTGCTGCAGAGATTATATAAACAGGCACTTTCTGGAGAAACTCTTCTCCCTGCTACGATATGATAGGAATTTTATTTACCAGCTTTTGTATTTTGCAGTGAAGGGGTGGGCTAAACTGAGAAGACAGGGGCTTGTATTCAGGCTTGGTTACAGCAAGGTCATCCTGCGAAAGAAAAATGAGGGCTGTACTGGTAATATTGCTGGTAGCATTCCTCTGTCCTGAACTCACGCAAGCTCCACCCTGGTGCAGAGGGGATCGCAGCCCCTGGTCAACGCTGCTGATGTGAGCGCTTGTCTCTGAAGCACGCTCCTGCTCAGGAGTCAGAGCCTGAATCTAATCCGCTACCGAAGGACCAGTCAGAGAACTGCCCAAAGCACCGGCGTGGTACCTTCACAGCAGCTTGTGTGGGAGAACACGTGGGCTGCTGAATCTTCAGGCAGATGACATGATATTTTACTTCACTCTATTTCTAGAAATCCCGAACCTTCGTTCCTAAGTGGTGTACGGTGCATTAGTGACGGTGGGAGGTGGCAAATGCATGATTCAGCGTTGCCTGGGTCTTTACCCTTCAGTACAGGCCCATCATACGTGGAGGAAAGAGCTTTTAACTGAGGGTGGGAATGGGCTATTTGGCTGTGAGGGTGTTCCAGAAGGATGCCCCTGAGAGAGGGGCATGTGCCTCTGCGCATGATGTGGCTCTGTCCTGTAAATCTGCCTCTCTTCCTGGCACATCACACTCCTTCACCTAGTTTTAAGTATGTTTTAGACCTGTTTCCTATGGAAGAAAGCTTCATGTGATCTCATGGACTACGCATTTTGTCACCTTATATTCGAGCCTTATATTAGCCAATTTAAACCAAATTTTACTAAGGTGGCCTCAAAAATAGCACAAGTACTGTAAGTTTCACCAATAAAAGTTGCATGCAGGAGAGAGGAGGCACCATTCCCAGGTTTGCTTCCAAGAGTCCCCAGTCGTGCAGCCTGCACGTTGTCACCAAAAGACTCTTCCAGGGGAGAGCTGGCTGTAAGGCAAAAAGAAGCCGTATTTTACAGGGATAGGAGGAGATAAGAGTGAATTATAGTATGATTCGGTTAAAAAGACAGTTATCCCCAAGACACAAACCCAGAGAGAGCATGGCTGGTCACTTCTGTTGCTCATTGGGCTGCTCCATCCTGCTGTGGACTCGGCCCAGCCCCGGGCAGCTGGACGGTGCTGGCTGCATGGGGTCAGGGACTGAGGTCAGGGACAGCTGAACAAACGCCATGTCTCCGCACAAAGAGACCTTAATGGGAGGAGGAGGCAGCAGCAGTGTCCAGGATGTCCCTAGACAGTACACTAATGTCCATGAATCATAAGCTGCTCTGCAATCACAAGGCCGAGTCCTGCCCTTTTCCCCCAGTGTAATCCTATTAAAGATCACAGGGTTGCAGCTCGTTATGCGAGAAGAATTTGACCTACGCTTCCCCCCGAGCTGCCGTAATGAGGGCCAGCCTGCAGCGGGGGCCGTGGCTATGCCGAGAGGAAGGCAAATGAGGCAGATGTTTGGGGAAGACATTGTGTTTTCTTAGTTTGTAACCACTAATAATGCAGCGGAGGAGCACAGTACATTGACTGATTCAGTGTGTCTTGGAGCTGGAAACACCCTCTGTCTGCAGCTGCAGGAGCTGCTCAGCTCTGATAGCCTTCCACCCCAGAACAAACAGGACATCGGCTGAAGAAGTGGAGCTTCTGCACGTTTTCTTTCATGTTAAATTACAGTGGTGGGCTTACTCCACGCTGCCTTAGTCCACCTACAGCTTAGGGGCGTTGGAGTCCCACCTTGGAAGAGGTCGAACTGGAGCTGGAGGATGAGCATTAAGGAACAGAGCAATAAAATTACACTCTTAGGTGTGCTGGCCCATCACCGGCACAGAATCACAGACTGGTCAGGGTTGGAAGGGACCTCTGGAGATCATCTAGGCCAACCCCCCTGCCAATGCAGGGTCACCTACAGCAGGTTGCACAGGACGGCATTCAGGCAGGTTTTGAATGTCTCCAGTGTGGGAGACCACAACCTCTCTGGGCAGCCTGTTCCAGGGCTCTGCCACTCTCACAGTAAAGAAGTCCCCCCTCATGTTTAGATGGAACTTCCTATGGTCAATTTTGTGCCCGTTACCTCTTGTTTGGCACAGGCTCCTCTTGGCAGCAGCACAGTCTTCAAGCAGAGTGTTTGGATTGGGGAGGTCTGTGCAAATCACAGCACATCAGTCCACAAACATTAGAGGTCAATTAATATCGAGGGTCGTTTCATCCCCAAAGGTCCACAAGCTTCCTGCCTGGCAGTAAGTCAGATGCCTGCAAGGGTGTCACGCTTCAGGGACACTGCCATCTGCGAAACAGAAAAAAGAGAAATCAGCCTTATGATTTGCAACCACAATAATCTATAGATGACAAATGATGAACAACAGCAGTCATCAGCTCTATCCAAACTGAGCGTTATCTGTTCCTGTGAGTGCCAATAAAGGAAAAAAGGTACTATTTTATGCTGCCCTGGGGCATTCTGCTTGTACTTTACAAACATCATTGAATTTTGCCCGACTTCCTTGTGAGAGGCAGCTTGTGCTATGGCTAACGTGCTGCCTGAGAGCCTGGCACACGGCATCAAAGCGCTTTGGCTGAGGCTGTGCAGCAAACCTCTGAAAGAAGGCCCCCCCCCCAGCACAGGGGCTGTGCCCTGACCCTGCAACAGCCACTGGTCTCCTCCCGGCCACTCGGAAAAGCCACCAGCGCATGGTGTCCGGGCTCTCGGGGACAGAGGGCTACGCTGGCAACCTGTCAGCAACTGGAAAGCTGCATTTAGCAGCCATGTAAATGCACATTACTATTTAATTAAAAGGAAATGCCCACCAGTTTGTTGTTTAAATTTGTGAGTAATAAAATCCCAAGGCTGATCTCTTTTTATTCTGCAATTAACGAGCGTTTCTTGGGGCTGTGCCTGGCTCTCGGACATCTCTGGGCCCACCTGGGTGTATCTGTCAGGGAGGTAAAGCAGAAGGACAAGCACGGCTCCAGCACACAGGGTCTTTTTCTCAGGAGAGTGCAATGCATTCGCGTAAGGAGAGAAAGGCAAAGCAGAGAGGGTCTAACTCAAAGAATCTGTTCAGGGATTTATGCACTCCTCCAAGTGTAGCATCGGAGGGCCTTGCATCAATAAAGTATTTTTGTTATCCTCCTAACACCTTGGTGGGAAACAGAGAGCTGTGTCATCCCCCATTTTATTGGTGAGGACTCGCAGTGCGGGGTGGCTTGGGTCTCTGGCCCAAGGAGTTACACTGCAGGTAAGACCTAAGCTCAAACTCTGGGAGACCCAGGCCAGCTTTCTCGCCTTCAGGCCATCCTTTCTGCTGCTTGTGGGTGGCATCCACCCTTCCTGAAGACAGCCCCTGCTCGGTTTGCTCCTGCAGCCCTTTCCCCAGGGCTGGTTCCAGGCTAAGATGAAATGGGCGGCTGTGTGAGCCCACAAGCTGCAAGGGCAAAATTTGGCCTTGCCCTGTTTAGCCAACAACAGAGCCCTGGAAAGCCCGGCTAGCCGGGAAAGTGTGGCTCCTCTCTTTCCTGAAGCCTTATGCAAGCTCCGTGCTCTGTGCGCCGAAACGGGCAACAGAGCCAGGCGGTAGCCAGGTAAAACTACTCACTCCCCTGGCAAAACTTCAGGTTTGGGCTCCAAAATGAGATAGGTAGGTTGGTTCTCAGGGGATTTTGAAGAGGTATGAAGCACTTTAAAATATACTTCAATTCGTTAGAGCAGCACGACTCGCTGCTACTGGGGAAACGAAGCTGTGCTCGTAGGAAGCGGTGGCTGCAGCTGGTCCTGGTAACTTCATTTTAGGTGCATTACAAAAAGCCATTAAAAGTATTTTAATTTTACCCCTTTCCATATACCTCCCGCACCCCTCAAGAAGCGCTAGCGTTTCAGCCCTATTGAGAAGCCCCCCCCAGCCCGGCTGTGTGTGGGGCATCAAGTGTGGTGGGGAACACGCATGTGCAAAGGGCTGCTGGAAACTCGGGGTTTACTGTTTGTATGAAGCTCTCATTCTTGGTTTTGTTCCAATGCTTAACGGAAAATGCTCTTTTCAGAATTGCCCAGGAAACAGAAATCACAGCAAATTCGTACCGAGGATGTAGCTATTTCCCCCCCCCCGCCTTTGTGAGACACGCTACACAGACCTGGGGTAGCTGCTGCTTCAAAGTGACGCCATCTCTGCCGTTACAGTGGAGAGGTTTGAATGCAGATATTCAGTTCTAAAGAGCAGTGGAGATGACAAGGACCATGCCAGTTTTAGTCAGTGGTTGTCAAGGGCTTCCCGAGTCCATATCTCCCAGGAAACACTTATCAGGGAGTGTAAAAGCCCTGCATTCCCAGCTATCGCATGTCGTTCAGGGAAGGGCTGGGAAGTGTGGCAAATATTGGTGGGTTCCTGAGGAGCAAGGAAACTTGTGGGAAAAATCCATGTGTGGTACTGCTTGCCACGCAACTTTGGAAACCTTCCTTCAAGTTGTTTGAAAAGTCATGGAAAATCAGTTGTTTCTGAGAGATATTAGCACCTTAGTGTTTTCCCACTAGGAAATGTTTCCTTTCAAAATTTGCTACTGTTTCCTCTCATGTCTGTAGGGCCTTTATTTGGTGGAAAATGCACCTTGGCCAGTGTTATTTTCAAGTGGAGACAAATAAAGCACAGGTTTCTTCTTCACAGGAGCTAAGGTTGGAACCCTGGGTGGCTGTGGGTGCAGATAGTCCCTGTTCAGGACAGACCCTTGCACATGGCAGCATTTGCAGCCACAGCAGCCGCAGGCTCTCAAGCCAGACATCAGCACAGAGGCAAACAGCCTTCTGCTTCGCTACCCAACTTGCTGTCTTTACTGAATAATTTGGCTGCAGCTAAACTTGTCTCTGCTATCCAGACTTCTTTTAATAAACTTAAGTCTCCCTCAGAGTGCTCCAGAAAGTTTGATATGACATCACTGCTGAAAAAACAGAAACCAATATTGACTAGATTCGCTGGAGAGTGCATTCAGCACCTCAGCTATAATGCCAAAGTTTGGAGTGATCCAAAATACCACCGATCCCTTGTGATTTATAACCATCAAATCAGTGCTTTAAAGCAGTTACGGGCAGGCAGCGAAAGCAAGGGTGACCTACCACGGATTAATACTTGCCCATGAGAAAAGAAGGAAAACAAAATGAGACACCACCATTCTGGAAGCAGTTTGAAGCCCTGATGTGTGTCTAGATACCGATCTGAAAAGAGACACCCCCCAGCCCCAGCCTCATGAGGCTGGTGGGGATAGTTGTGTTCATTTCAGTGGAGTGGGCTCCAAAGCAAATGGCATGTTGGAGGTGCTTACACAAGCAGGCCAAGACCAGTCGTTGTTTAAATGTTTCTAGGCTGTCCACTGGCACAGGGGAAAAGTTAATTGTCTCTGAAAGAGGAAGCTGCATTTTGTGGTTGAAACAGTGTTTCCCAATCTTGTGGTTACCACAGTAGTCCCAAAGGGGCCACAGACCAGAGGAAAAGTGCATGGCAAGTGCAAGCGGATAGGGGAAGCTGTGTCTGATGAACATATGCTTCTGCTGCTCGGGTGATAAAAGGAGCTTTCTTCTCCCTCTGCCTCTAAAGTAGGTACAGGTTTGTCACAGAAGGCTGCCGCCAAGCAGCTCCCTGGGACAGCACCGTAGATGACTGTCTTTCAAGCTGCCTTCAGATGGGGAGCGTAGGAGAAGGTGCCCCTGGAGGAAATGTCAGACAGAGAAGCAAAAAGGAGCAAGCTGGGGCGGGATGACCAAAAAAGAAAGGAAAAAGATGCTGGAAGGTCAAAACAGAATGGGAGGGGAGGTTAACAAGACACTTAGCAGCTGAGGAAGGTGACACCAATGAACACAAGGCACAGACCAAGCACCCAGTGACGAGGCGCTCCAACAGGGGTTAAAAATGGGATGGTACTATAGGACTGATGTGGAAGTCTGGGAGATGTGGTTCCCAGCTTAGGTTTAGGCTCTAAGGTTACCATGTGTTGGTGCAGTTCACAGAGAGGAGCTTTAACACTGTCAGCACCAGAGGCAGGTCAGAATTTGGGTGCCCAGTCCTGCCATGTCCTACGCTGACCCAGCTGCCACATGTGCCGGGACCGCCGGCGGCTCCGGCAACGGCCTCCGTTAGCTCAGGCTCTGACCAGGCGCCCTCATCGCACTGCCTCTGCCAGCACCAGTAGCTGGTTCCAGTCCCAGAGCACCTGAACGCTGTATGACTGCTTGCTCCAGCGAAGCAGAAAAGAGTTAACTCCCCCTCAGTTCTCCTCCAAAAGAGAGAAGATGGAAATGTTTCATACTGTGCTATTTTTAACTCGTTCAAGAAATGTATTACTAACAGAAGAACTGCATAACTGACATTTCCCAGAATCAGCTGATGAAAGTGCACAACACAGCTCCTCTTGGGCAGTCCAGGAAAGGTAGAACAACTTAAAATAGCTTGCAAATAAAAAGAAAAAGCAGGAAACCATTACCAGCAACACCCCAAAGTCCATTTTAGCTGTTAGCCATTGTTAAGGCAATAGAGAGCAATTAAGCAATGAGAGCACTGGAAGGTTTGTTTCCCCATTGAATCCTAAAAATAGCTCCAGCCCACTGCCAGTGAAAGGTATCACACTGACAGGGCCGGAGACCAGAGGCATTTATCCAGATGTTACATAAACCTCTGTAACAAGGGTCGTCTTTAAAGTGAGGGGTCCCCAGCCATTTAGGCTGCAGGATGGACACTTGGGAGCATCCTGTGATGTGTTGACATCTCTCCACCATCACTGGGGCTGAAGCCACCAACTGGCTTCACATGATCTGCCAAATGACTCACGTGTTCCTTATGGAGGCAGCGTGCGGCATCACTTGATGGACTTAAAACTCACTCAGACACAGGCACAGGTAGGACAGCTCATAACAGCTGCACACAAAAGTGTCCCATACAATCAAATAATTACTGCTATGCTCAGACAGCAGAACGTTGTCTTTCTGAGGGCTTTTTGTATCTGAGGGATGTTGAAGGTAAGTTTTGCAATGGTTATTCCAGACTAAGTTTCATGTAGAATAAATTCAGATATGAATGAATTTGGGCTCTTCTGTGGCCTGCAGGAGGTCAGGCGAGGCGATTACCCTGGCCTCTTCTGAGTTTACAATGTCGGAAGGAACGCAGCTTCTTGTCAAAACACACCAGCCAGCGATAGAGCTGGCACTGCTGGGAGGTGCGCTGCAGCAAAAAACAGGTGTCCTGAAGAGCCTGTCAGAAAACACCCTTCCTGTTGGAGTATATAGTAAAATTTCTACCCAGACCATAAATGTGGCTTCCCCACTTCCCCTTTGTTTTCATTACCGGCCAAAAAAATATCCCTTTCTTCCTTGTTTTTGAGGAAGCAATTTGAAACGCAGTTTCTGTCTTGCAGCTGGTCGGCTCTCTCATTGTGCGCAGCGAGCAAACTCCAAGCTGAGCGTCTCCTGCCAGCTGAGGAACAGCATCTTTTGACAGCTCAGGATGTTCCAAAGTGCTTTTGGTGCTATCTTCAAACCTGACATGCCCAGCAGCCCCCAGGGGAGCACTGTGCACTTGGTGTCCCGAGCCCAAGCTGGGCTCCCATCACCTTCCTCCTGTGCTGCTGCAATGGAGGATGCTGGGGACGGCATCTCCCAGCCTTTGAAGGGTTGCGGGAGAGAGCAAGTTAAAAAGTCTGCGAGCAGTACAGGCAAACCTAACGTGTGACTGGCTGTGCCTTCCTCACTTGCAAGCCATCATTTGTAAACATTTGTGGTGGTACCCAGCAGGAGGCAGGCAAAATGCACGGGGATGGGGAAATTTATATAGGAGAAACGTTAGCTGATACCAGTGGTAGCATAAATGTGGCCTTGGACAAAATACAGCCACAAGAACTGCTTGGGGACCTGGTACAGGTTATACACTGAACAGCTACTGTGCACAAAGATGCAGGTATGTTTTGATTCAATCTTTTCACTGCAGGGCACATTTTAGATATAAGGAGCCTATCTACTGCAGGGCAAGTACTGCAAGTTAGTTAGAGATGGCTGTTAAAAGATCACTTAAGTGCTTTATTCTCCAGTAGAAACTTTGTGTTCATCTCATGAAAGGGATCCGGAAGCCCAGCGGTGACATTTTCAGTCTGGCTGTGATGGTACTGCATTTGGAGAAAAAAAGTACTCCTGCAGGAGGGTTTAAGATTTGATGCTCTCCTTTCGGGAGGTTTGTCTCTGCACAAACCCCAAGCTTTCTTTCATGATGAGTGTCAGGCAGATTTGTACAAAATGACTGGGCCTATTTTCCTGCGTATTTCTGTCCTCCTCTACCAATGCTGGCCACCAGTGGCTCCCTGCCTCCCTGGTATTGTCATGCAGGGAGTGGTGGTGGGGTCACGTTGCTTGCAGTTCCCCAAAGGCAGGGTTTGTCTGTTGTACCCAGAGCTGAACAGTATCCTGTCCAGGGAACAGACCGGCAGTGCTCTGGCCTGAACAAACTTAATCCTCTTAATCCTTCATCTATAGAATCATAGAATCAAAGAATCAAGGAATCAAAGAATCAAAGTATGGTTTGGGTTAGAAGGGACCTTTAAAGGTCATCTAGTCCAACCCCCCTGCAATGAGCAGGGACATCTTCAACTCGATCAGGTTGCTCAGAGCCCCCTCCAACCTGACTTTGCATGTTTCCAGGGATGGGGAATCTACCACCTCTCTGGGCGACCTGCTCCAGTGCTTCACCACCCTCATTGTCTAAGTTTCTCTGTGGACATTTAATCAATGAGCAGAGCGATGGGGTGGAAGGATACTGCTTGTCCCCAGGCCATAAAGATGCAGAAGCTGTTGCAAAGAGGGGTTAAGATATTTGTCCAGGGCTGCAAAACTAGTGGGCAGCAGAGCCAGGAGCTCACCCTCCCACTTGTCAGACCAACCACCAGAGTGACTGAGTGTCCTTTCCTCCCGTGGAAGCAGCCGTAGGAAGGACGGCTGAGAAGGAATGGGTGTGGGAAACTCTGTGTGCAGAAAAAAAATTGAACATATCCATTTTTATTCTACATTTTGTGTGCGTAAAGGGGAAGAGGTGGTGCAATTTGCTTAGAGGGTGGTTTCCACAACTGGAAATATTTAATTAAGTGAATTATTTTCCTAGTAGTACTTTAAAAGGTTATATCCCCAATTAACAGTGCATTAGGCCTAGCCTGCGCCCCATTTTGATATGCTCAGTGGACTGTGAGGAATTTACTGTCAGCTTAAGAGAGACAAAAAAGGTAGAAGTCAAATTGGTGGCAAAATGCAGTTTCTGGCTCCTTGTCAAAGCACCCGCATGCCTCATTACCTTGGTTTAAAGCCAACAGACTAGCTTAACAGGGCTGTTTATTACTCCCTCCCCTTCCATCTATACCGAAAAGGAGGTTTCAGCCACAAATCCTCTCTTTGCTAAGTTGTACTTCTCTTTTATTTTTTTGGATATACACCCTTTCTCAGACTGCCTTACTCAAGCGTGGCGTTTGCATACAGCTGATAAATGCCACCTGGTGACCATGTCTCTCAGGCCATTTCAAACAATATCCCGTCTCCATACCAGCTGTTTCTGCTGGGAACATTATTGTACCCTGCTGCCAGACTTGGAGCCAAATGATCCTGGGGAGAGGGGAAGAGGGTGTTAATGAGATAATAAAAGTGTACACTCACTATTTTCTGCTGCAGCGTAAATGTGGCTTTTTCTTGACAATAAAGCCTGTTTAGCCATTGGAACGTGGCTCCATCAAAGAGAAACGTCGACTCTTTTTTTTTATTGCAGCCCTCACAGCATCGCACCGTATGAATTGTCAGCCTTTTCTTCCTCTCTTTACCAGAAAGCATCTGTCCTGTTTTTCTTCAGGTCCTGTGTTGCACAGACACCCAGCAAGGTGTTCAGTTCCTTTGCACCAACCAACCTGCCATAAAGACACCCCCAGGAGATGGATATAAATACGGGACATAAGTGCAGTGTCCCTTACTGCTTGGGGGACGGGACCAGTTGAACGTCTCCCCAGGAGAACATAGCTTCAGAAAAGGAATTAACTGTAACATGTCCTAAAATTGTCTACCCATCTTAGGTACGGCAAATTTTCAAAGGGGAAAACAAAGCCCCGAAGCATGAGTGCTGCGGCTGGTGCCGGAGCGGCTCAGCCACAGCCCTACTCCCATCCCCTTTGGCACTGCCAGGCTGGTCCACATGCAGGAAGGGAGCAGAAAATGGGAGCAGAGAAACAAGGGGCCTTCCATTCCTTCTCATCACTCATCGAGAGCTTGACTCCCACCTCTGAACTGCACCACAGTGCCACTGGCCGTTGCCCTCTAAGTTTATTTTCAGCCACGCGCTTTCTCCTATAAGGCTGTGCTGGGTCCCTAGGGCCAACGCCTCTCTCTTTTCTTCCTGCAGGCTCTGCTGAAGAAGACGCTGCTTAGCCCCTATCTACACCCTACTACACAGCATTTTGCAGTGATTCAGCTCCTGGTGTGCTGAGACCACCGTCTTTTGTACTGACAGATACAGTCTCAGTTCATTGTGCTCTCTTCCTTATCTCTATCTTTCTTTTCTTCCTATCTTATCCGCAGGGTGCCAGCTGTTTGCAGCAGGAACGTTCCTTGTACGTGCCAACCACCTCCATCAGCAAAGGCTCCCGAACCACAAAGTACTAAAAGTTAGTGATAACAGGAATAGTCATCTTAAGGCAGCAATGCTTAAAAAAGCCAGAACTGGGGGTCAACATGCACATGATTTTGTATTCAGCTGTCCTAAACTTTAGCAAAGCTTTGGTCCGAACAGTCCTACTATTCCTACAGTCCTTTCTTTCCTGAACGGTCATATTCCTCCTTCATAAAAATGCAAACAGAGCTCCCAGAGAATCAGCCTGTGAACTTAGTTAATTAGTCAGCGCACTTGGGGGGAACACAGATTAACACCTGGCTTCGTCCCTGCTGACGAGCTGTCTTCAAAAGCCTGTTTAGGAGGCAGGGGAGCCCTTCAGCTGGGAGAAGGTTTTTAACAAGGTCTCTGTGTGCTAACCCGGAGCGGAGCAGCGCGGTGAGGACTTTGCTCAGCACCTGTGTGTGATACAGCCTACGCCTAAGTGGGGATGCGCGGAGCAGGATGGCGCGAGGGGCTCCAGCACCCTGGTCCAGCATTGCCTGGCAGAGCGAGCAAGACACAGAGGTTGCTTTTCTGTCCTTGCCTACTTCCCTTTGGTTTTAATAGGGATTTGTCACAACTGTAAGTGCCACTCCATTTCTTCTGAAGCATTGTGAAAGAATGTGATGATGTAGCTTTATTATTTTTAGCCTGTTTTCCTAAGTGAATTATGCTTACACAACTACGTGTCTGCTGCCCTACCCTCCCTGCCCCTCACACGCGAGCACTCATAGCTTTTACATCCATACGCTAATTTTAAACAAATTTGAGAGGGAGCAGAGGTCTCAGAGCTGTGAAGCATAACTCACGACACCGGCACGTGGGTAGATGAGAGGCACACAGACACAGAGCCGCTGGCGAGCCTGCCGCTGGCAGGTGGGCAGCAATAACTCAGCCCAGGTCCGTAGCAAAGGCAGTTCCCAGCCAGCCCATCCGCACGGCTGTCCCCTCCAGCCTGCCCGTGCGGGGACTTGCCCCCGCAGGTGTGAAGGGGAAGGTGTGGAAAAGAGCGGGAAGGGTCAGGGATGGGACACAGGGGAAACTGTGGGGAAGGCTAAAGGATACAGGATGCAAATCTACGGCAGATGGGACTTCAGCAGTGCTGGCATTGAGGAGCTTCCTGCTTTGACTGAGAGCGATCGGTGCCTTGGGCACAGGGCTAAAGCAGTTTGCCTGGAATAATTCTCAGTAGGGCTAAACTCTGCTTGACTGGAGTAAGGAAACGGTGGTGGAACTTGCTCAGGCATGTTTGCTGAATCTGTGTCTAGCTTAGACAGGACAAAGGACAACCTGAGCTGAGGGAAAAACAAGGAGAAAAGGAGTGTGGATCATTCACTCCTTCTATGAAGAATGAGCCTGGAAGTGTGAACAAAACCCCAAAAGTTTAGAGTCCCAGGCTTCATCCGTCCAGGTGAAGATAGTTGTCTCTTAATGCACAAAGACTACCAAAGCTGTGAGACATCTGTTAAAACACACACAAAGCCCTGGTGAGGTAGGAAATAATTTGCACAGCAGTTGCAAAAGGGGTTGAGTGAGTGCGTGTGTGAGTTGCCACTGCTCTGTGGCGTAAGGCATCCCAAGCCCTGGTACAGCAGAGATGCTGCCGTATGTGAGGTATGTCCCAGGGACATCAACAACCTGTCTCTGGTTTCTGAGGCTTCACAAGCCAGAATGAATGGGTGGTGGGACTTTTCTGGGTATAATGCAGTGTATGTGGGTGATCGTGTCACCGTTCACCATGGCCTAGGCATTTGGTATTTAACATCTGCCTGAGGAGCGATGGCCATTAGACATAAGAATTATTGTGTACAAAGGATGAGGAGATAACTAGGTTCAAAGGTCTCATGATGAGTTCGTGAGATAAATCATTCAGTATGCATACGTGTGGTATACAACATTTATTTATTAAACCATTTAACCAACAAACGTTATTTTCTCAAAAATGAACCAAATTGGGTATTTGTCCTGATGGAAAAACAGAATACTGCATAAATGGGTCTTTGGTAATGTGATGACCACTGTAATCTATTACACTAGGTACCTGACGGCAGAATTACACCTTGTCTTTGCCTCCTGCTATCAGTATGCTGTCAGCTGTCCAAGCAGTCCAAGGCAGCCCTTGTTCTTTCACCATGGGCTTCTATATTTCAAGCGATGCAGCCATACCTTTTTGGCCTTTTATTTTTGCCTGAGCATTGTTCTTCAACATTTTCCCCAGCAGAGTGGTCCTGCTGAAGAACTGGTCTCTCTGCGGGGGGCATTTCTTTGGTGGAGTTGGATACAAGCTGATATTTGAAGGCAGAGCCACAGCTAACACTAAGTTTGTTTGGTGGCATTAAAGCCAGCCTAAGTATAAGCTTTTTTTGTCTATTTTATAATTCAGACTCTTTTTTTTTTTTTCAGGTTACTATGGCCAATAGCCAACCTTTCAACAATTAGAACATTATTTCGCTCCATCAAGCATGAAGCTTAGAGGAAACTCAATTCCATTTGAAGCACCATAGTGTAACAGAAAGAGACTCTTACCTTGAAACTGGAGCGCTGCTGACTGGCAGGAGATCTGAGCTGCCTGTGGGGCCAGCCTGCATGTGCCCTGGGATCAAGTTCTTTTCTGAGTAACCTCTCATTTTGGAAGTCTCAGTATTTGCATGCCTCTCCTGAAAGCTCTGATTTCTATTGTCGAAGTTGCAGACAATCTTCAGCTTCTATTATTCTTGGCTGCTTCCAGAAGTATAGCATGTGTATAATCCTTTTTTTATTTTTTTTTTATTTTATTTTTTTTGGCTACAGCAGCTTCATATAATTGTGCTCCCATTTCTATATTACAGTTGACTTTTATAATCATGAGGAGCCCGTAATCAAAGAGAATTGTAATATTATTAAAATATCAACTTAGCTATTATTTTTAAACTAAGGCAAGCACTTATGTGAGAAACATACTTGAAAACATTCAACTTATTCTGACATTGAGATTTCACTGTAGGTCAGATCCAAACCTTATTAGAAATCTATAGAAGATGATGCCTCAGTGACATAAAGCAGAAGTGTAATTTCTCAGTAGCTAAGTGGAGTTCAAAGGCAGCCCTTTATGCGTTCAAAATGCCAAAACCTGACATGAAAATATTTGGACTAGTGATCGAAATAAAACAAATCCTCTTTCCCCACAATGACTGCAAGTTTAACAACTCTTTTACATTTAGCCCATTTAGATGGTAAACTGCCTACCACTGGGCAATGCCATTCCTAGGAAGACAGAATAAAAGCCACTAAAATCAAAACAATCAGGTCATCAAGGACTCTGGGCAGATAAGACCAAGGAATCAACTGAAAGCACAATAGTTTTTAAAGCCATAAACCACCCAAAGACCAGTTTCTAACCATTGTAGAGGATGGTAAAGGGTAATAATGGATGCATGTGCCTCCTGCTATCATTCCTTTGCAAAAGGGGAGATTCCCAAAGTAGCCTGGCACAGGCTGACCCGTGAAAATGGGATCTGCAGGGATCTCTTCAGGCAGCAGAGGGAACAGTGGGAGGCAAGGGGCGCTGAAAGGAGCAGGCGTTTGGCCAAAGCTTGATCCTGCTGTACCCCGTCCATGCTGGTTGAACCTTAAGAAGCCACCCGTGCCAGATGAGCAGTTTCCAGGCACGAACAAAAAGACAAGATGTGGCTGCTGGAGTGAGAGCATTTCTGAGCTGCGTATCTAAAATCTGTCTCTTCTAACGGGACAGGGAAAATATAATAGAAAAAGCATGTTCCTCTTGCCCTGATGGGTCTGCCGTTCCCATGAGGCAGCACGGCCAGATCCAGAGACACCTCTTTTTGTCAGTGAAACATCACCTCTGAGAGCCCCCGTGGCAAGTCCTTTGAACCACAGTTCATGGCAATGAAAAGGGACATATTTCTTACTAATGGGGATAACTTCACTGGAACGATATGTGCTCTAATTATGTTGGAATGAAACATGAGAAAATTCCCCTATGGTCCTTTCCCCCTGAATCCCACATAACAAGTTTGTCTCCCTGTCCCCTCACAATTCTAATCCCACCAGTAAAGGAGCTGTAGGCTCATTACCTGGCCGCATAATGAAGTACATTAGCAGGACAGATGGATAGCTGGCAGTAGAGGCTGAAACAGGCTAAAATCCAAAGTGCTCTGCAATATGCCCTTGGGCTTTCTCCGAAGCCTATTTATTTTTATAAGAGGATTTTAACATTCACAAGTTCATAGGAAGTATGCTTGTTTCCAGAAGGTGTCATCGTCTACGGCACAGAAGCCCCAACCACTGTTTGGATCCAGCCTTTGTGAGCTAACACTGCTCGTCGTTACACTGCCACTGAGATTTTGAAGTCAGGTCACCCAGAGAGCAGCACCATTAGTGCAGTGGGCTGCTCCCTCTGCGCTGAGAGAGGTCCTGGGGACGACGGGCAGGAAACCCCACGGAGAGCAACTACCCTTTGAAGAGAATATTCTCAAAATGACTCTGTGGTCCTCAGACCTCAAAGTACTATTTAAAAAATAAAAAATTCTCTTTTTCCTCAATGGTTTTGGCAGTCATGCCTGTTTCTCTGTCAGGAGCAGAGGAATGTCGGCACTGACAGGCAGCACAGGGCTGTGTACAGTCCATCCAGGGGAGCTGAATCCTGTCATCCTACGCAGCCTACACATCCAACAGTCTCTTCGTTTAACATTTTTCCTATAGCACGTACTGATTTCCTTGTACCCTTCAAGGCACAGGCATCGTCCTTACCAATCCCGTTACTCACTGTGTAGTGATGTTTCTCATCACTGGCAAAAACCATCCTGCTGTTGGACTACGCAGAAGCTGCCTTGTACAGAGATGTATTGAGGTATCTTTCCACTGCCTGCAGGGGCAAGACGCGCTCCCTCGGCAGATCAGCTTTCTGCACTGTACGTGGCAGGCTGGTGCCTTCTGCCAGAAAGGGATCCAGCTTGCTGCACCAGTGACCGTTTCTGCTGTCCTGAGTAGGAACACAGACCTGCTCTGCTGAATCACATGAAGCTCAGAGGCTACAGACCATCGTGGAAATAAAAATTTCAGGCAAGCAGCAAAGACAAGCTGGTAGCAAAATGAGTATTATTTGATTGCATAAGAAGGTAGGGTGGGAATAAGGGCTACCCCGGCTCCTGAAGTTGTCTGTACAACCAGGGAAGATCCCAGCTTCTCCTTCCGATCACACGTGCTTTGGAAGAGTGGTGTCCTGGGGCGTGGTTGCATCTTTCAGACTCCCACCGTGTAGGCAATTGACTGTGGCTGCGCTGGTGTGAGGAACCAGAGGAAAATGGTTGTTTTGCCTCTGGTGTTGGAGGCCACCCTGCCACGCTGAGGTGCACGGCCTAGGAAGAGGATTTGTGTTACAGATGGCGCCAGCATCCTGTACCGATGAAGTGGAACTCACGCTTGTCACTGCAGAGAAAGCAGAAAGCACCATCAATTGAGCCTACCCATGCATATGCGCTGGCAATACTGAGAAGAGGAAACAAACATTGCACATGTGACAGTGCATCTTCCACCCAAAGGTTACAAAAAGGTTTGCAAATCCTGCATTGCTGAAATAGCCTTCCCTAATTCCTCTGCAAGACAAGCAAACATGACAGCAGCATTCTGCAGATCACTAAAGTAAGCCATGTGGATCCTCACCTGTAACGTACTGAAGCACGTCCCGTTTGGGGCTGATGATAGATAATCCCGATGCCACCACCCAGTTCTTTTGTCATCATTTGACCATATGGCTTCTCAAACTTCCTTTATCTATTACTTCAAAAGTGTTTCTCTTTGCAATGTTAACTTGAGCTAGAGCACAGGTGTTGCCCTACTTTTGCTGCCATCTGCACACAAAACCCTTCTGTAGCTTGGATTGGTTGGCTGAGGTGGTCAGGTGGGCATACTACACTGCTTCGTAGAGTGGCTGCAGGCTACTGCCATAGATCACCCGTGGCTCTCCATCGCCTTCCCAGAATTCCCTGCCAAGCGTCCAGAAAGGATAAGTTCTCCCACAGTGCGATGAAAAGCCCTTATCGTGCATTTCAGCCTACGACATGGCTGTGATTCGCGCTAGTCCTGGTATCGCACAAAAGTACAGGCAGGGCTGGTACGGACCATGCAGTTTCTGCTGTCACGGGTACCAGGCTCACTCAAGGTCAATGATATGACCATAAGCAGCTCAAGTTGCCTCCACTGGGAGGACTTTGCTAAAATACAGCAGCCAGGAGCAGGAATATCTTTGTGAAAGGTTTGTGTTACGTAACTGGTCTGACCANAAAAATCACAGAGAGGATTCCTTGAAACCGCAGCTCTGTAAAGCACTTTATTTATTTAACCCAAGCATACAAAAATACTAAATAAAATGAGGAGCTTGGTTTTGGAGTTTTAAGGAGTGTCTAGGGCACTTGCCCCTCAGCCAAGTGTTTGGATGAAGTACTGAAATAACATCTCCATAAAAAACTGAGAAACCGTGTTTTACTTAGAGAGGAGGAGAGTCAGAGCAATTAATCTGCCAGAGGCAATCCTCTTCATTACAATGAGTAAGTGTTTACTGCTCCTGAGTGGGGTACAGGTGACGTGTACTTTACAGCAGACAGAGATGAATTATCTGGAATAGATAGCAGACATCTGAGCTTCTTAGGGAGGTGAGGGGTCTATTTGTTTTATCTGCGACTGATTCTCTGCTGGGCTGTGAATAAACTGGCCGGCAATTCAATGGCATGCTACCTAGTCCAAAGACAGATTAACTACTTTTACCCCTTAGTAAAGCAGTAGCGCGTAACATTGGATTCAATGTTGTCAGGAGGACAAGGGTATGACTCAGGGTTTGCTTTTTTTCCCTCTTTCCTTGTTTTGATTTGTTTATGAAGTAGGTGGCTATGTTCCAGTCTGCTTGTAATGAACATGCTGATAGCAAGCTAAAAATAATTTTGGGGGGAGTATTTTACAGAAATCTCTATAACAACAAAACATATAGATATGTCACAGTAAACCCTTGCTAAACGTGTAGAGCTATATTCCCTAGGAAGGGACAGGCAGCAATAAAGAACTGAATGCAGCCCATATTTTTGAAAGCATTGCTTGTTTGTAAGGTAGAGGATGTACTGATGCTTCTTTCTGATTTTGATTCAAAAGTTTACATTTTCTTCTGTTTCCATTAAATCTGCCACAGAATATCAATTTTACATTGAATGTCAGTAAGGTTTGGGCTTCTAAATCACACTGTAAGTGTTTACTAAAGGCTGTAACGGTGAAACATGTGTCCCTGCAGAGGATTTGGACAAGACTATACCCTTTAAGATCTGGGCTGACTCTTAGGACCAAGGAACAGGAGAGAAGTCACAGAGGGATGAAAGAGGGTTCCTATCAGCTGCAAATATGTTGACCATAAGTAAGTTTTGGAGGAGATGGCTGAATGCATGGTTATAATCACAGTTTCTCTTGTTAAGATATGGATCAAGATGCACAGTGTTTGGAGTTTTTCCTTAAAGCTGCAGTTTTGCAGAGAACTGACGTGATGAGCCCCTCAGCTCGATTGCTTGTTTCCAAGTTTGCTTGAACGTGGACAAGAGCGAAGGCGAGACACAATGGCTCAGACAGCAGAGAACACAACGCTTCTTGTTTTAAGACTCTGATAATTAAGCCATTAAAGATTGCTGGGGTTGGCAATACCATGTCTACAGGGAGCTAATTACTTGTACAACTGGTAAAATACCATGACAACAAAGAACGACATTTTATAGACAAGTAACAACGACAGGCTCCTGCCCTCCAGCACGCTGTTGGAAGGGCCAGCCTGTACCCTCCCAAGTCAGTGGGGTGTCTCAAGTGAGTAAGACCAACTTGGAACCCACGTTTCTGCTATGAAGGTGGTTAGAAAGGATGCAGTAAACTCTAATAAAATATCCAGACTAGAGATGTGTCAACCAGCAAGGACACACTACAGCTGTACAGTCTGCGTGGTTAGATACTGCTTCAACAGCAGATCAATGGGCCCAGGGACTTGCTGATTCACTCTTTCCTGTTTTTCATTTTGCTCCTTCATAGAGATTGTGGGTTTGGTCTACAAGTCCCTCCAAGGGCATCTGCTTTGGTGTTCTTTTTTTTTTTTAATTTTTCTCACTAATACCCCCAAAGTACTTCCACTTATTTCCCTTTCTGTGCAGCAACAGCAAAACAGAGGCTCTAATTTGTTTGCTGGAAGCATATTTTTGTGGTGAGAATGGCACGTCTTCCTCTGAGACCTTTCAAGAGCCCCACCTTGCATAATTGCAGCATTTCAGCTGAGGTCTGACTGCTGAAGGATCCCTTTTTACTCAGTAACCTAATATCACTTATTTTTTTCCCTACCTGTAAAAGCCTTGATTTTTAATTCATGTAATTTTCCCATTGAGAGCGGAGACCAGTTAAGGCATTTGCTAAAATCTATTAATGTAGTTATTTGTTGGAAAAGAATTCAAAACAAAATTCTGTGAGGGCGAAGCTTAGAAGCCTTAAAGGGATGGCAATAAAGCATCCAATCTCAATTACAGGACACCTGTCAAAATTCAGGTAGCCTTGGTTGTGGCAATTATTTATCTGTTATTAAATTGTCTTATTCCTGTTCCTGAAAGACAGAAATCAACATGATGTTTGTCCTTTCTGGTAAACATCTCAATGGGCAGGCCACTGACTGGATAGTATGGAGATCCTGTGGTACACGGTGTATATATATGTATATTTTTTTTAGTATTTTTTTTCCCAAGGAAACACAAGACATGAGAAATGCCCTTCTGGGTCAGATCAGTGACCCACCTAGCCCACTGCCTGGTCTCTGGCAATGGGCAGGAGATCCTGTCCAGGGAGAGTGTGTGAACCTGGCCGATTTCTGTAGTTCACTCCCCTTCGAACTTCCCCAGCAATCACAGCTATTATATTTGGGGTGCTAGAGGGTATGTTCCTGTGTATACCTTTCAGTATCCTGTTGTCCATGAATTTGTCTCGTGACTTTTTGAACCTGCTGACGCTCTCTGACTGCACACCCTCCTGGGGCAAGAAGGTCCAGAAGTTCACCACCCTTTGTGTAAAGATGGACTTTAAAAAATCTGTTCTAAATGGATCTCCTACTAGACTCATTGAGTGCTCTCACCCTCAACTTCTTGTACTGTGGGGTTTTGTGAACATCTCCATGCTCCTATCTACTGTCTCCATGGTTTTATAACTGTTGATCATATTCAGCCTCGGTCTTCTCTCCTATCATGGGAGCGCTAGCCTTTCCAGTTTCTTTTCATAAGGCAGCTTCTCCATCCTCTCAGCTGTTTTAGTTTCAGTTGCCCTTCTCTAATGCTGCTAGATCCTTCCTGAGGTGTGGAGATCTGAGCTGCACACAGCTCCTGTGGGTGCACCGGGATACTACATAGCAGTAAAACAGCACCTTCGGCTTTGATCTCAGTCCTCTTCCTGGTGAGACAGAAGCATCTTCACAGTGTATGGTGCATGTCTGCGTTGCTATATATGGTCCAGGACTAACAGCACAAAACTGCAGCTGTTTGCCTGTCAAAACAGCATGAAAATCCCTGAAAAATCTGTCAGGGGATATATGGATGCTCCTGAAGACTGAATTAGCTTTTAACCTGGTGGCTGCTGTTTTTCAAATGGGGTAAAGGGGAGGAAAAAAAAGCTCTACAACCTTCCTGAAGCTCTTTTGTAAAGTCACGCTTTTTTTTTTTTTTTCAGCATTGTGGAAAAATAACACTCACCAGGAAAGGTCCAAACTCTGAATGGATGCATCAGAATTGTTAGGCACAATTTGAAATGAGGAATTTTTAGGTCTCTGAGACCTGGACTTCAGCCACCTTCCTGCAGCATTCCCTCCCTTTCCTTGCCGCTCTGGGCAGCACAAGGGATCCAGAGAAAGAAAGAAGCCGTGGTGACTGGGGCCCTAACTATGGGCTCCTATTTATGGACACCATCTGGGAATCTGCTTCAAATAAATACCAACTTATTTTTCCTCTTAAAGTGATCCTCCAAAAAGGTAGCAGCCAGAAGCAGAACTCGTGGCAATCCCGCTCTGCTGAAAATCTGGCTTGTGAGCCTCAGGAGAGGGAGACTGGTTCCAAATTGTGAGACAGAAAGCTATTGCAGAAACCACACAGTTTTCCTGGCCCTCTCCGATGGATTTTTCCACCAAAAAAAGGATGCTTTGGCCTAGTAGCAGTAACTTGAGGTTTGGTATGCCCAGCTAAGAGCTCTCTGCACCAGGCTTCCTGTGAAACCTGCCGGAGGAGAAGCTGATCTGTTCCACAAGGGTACACGGAGGGAAGGTTTGAGAGGACAGAAACATGGCCAACTGCTACAAGAAACACCCAGGCCGGAGGCGCACACAGTGCCAATTCGGCATTGAATTTCACCCATGTTGCCCACTAAACTTCCTGTGACTTCAGCAGCTGCGCGGCTGAACCTGCAGGAACTCATTTTTCTCTGGTCTCTCCTTAATGCAGACCACCCCTCCTCTCCCCTCCTCTGCCTTCAAGCGGCGATGAGCTCCCAGGGGTCAGACTCTTTGCCTTCTGCAGTTACTCACTGCAAAGCCTTGCTTTGCCCTACCTGAGCCTTTTTACCCCACTCCTTCTCAGTAATGCTACCAGACCTCCTTCTTCTGCTCAGTCCTACCTCCATCCCGTGGGAACGCTTTAATTCACAAGGCAGGGCTGCCTCCGCAGCCACAGTTTCAAGGTTATCAGCTGCTTCATACGTTAACACCCCGGCTGAATTATTCTTTCCTGACTCTGACAGCTCCAACCATACAAATATTTAATAGCTTATGGTGGTGGGAATTCTTCAAAAATTCTTGTCCCTGCTGATGTCCCCCAGAGAAAATGAAAAATCTGCCACTCCAAGGGTACTAGCAAATGCTGCAAGCCCCAGGCTTGCATCTCTGGACTTGCATGTCAGTGCCTGGGTGTGCTGCATGCAAGCATGCCTGTTCTGCTTTCTGCCTAGCTATGGGGCTAATCTGAGCACTCCTCACTTTGCAACCTCCTTACATCTATATGGAGGAGTTCTTACAGTCCAGGTTTTACACTCAAGGTGTGTGTAAGGCCTCTGTCTTGCTTGCTGCAGGTATGGAATTGGCAAGTGTTGAAATGGCCTTTCTCCACACAAAAGGATGGATGGATGGATGGATGGATGGATGGATGGATGGATGGATGGAGTGAGTTCCTACTGGATTGGGCCCTGCATGGCAATTTACTAGACACTGGTGAACGTGATGCGCCATACGTTAGTCATTCACAGTGAGAATGTGCACTAACATCATGCTTTCTAGCTTTGGAGGGTGACCTTCATGCTACGCAAAGAAAATAGGAATTTCTTGGGTTTTTTAATTCTACAGAGTTACGTGTGTCTCAAAGCTTCTCCTATTTCACTTTCCTGATAGGTCTCCATTGCTAACAAAGGACTGGATACTGTTATTAGAGCAAGGGTATTTTTTGTTGAGCTCTTTGGTTTTCTGTTGGCCGGGAAGGATCAGCACTGGCTATTTAACCTTTGTGTTCAATGGCTATACTGTGTTTCCATACGCAGACCTGTCTCTTGGTGCTTTTCTGCCTCTCGACAGTTGGCTACTCAAAGACATTCCGACATTTCCCTTAGACATTTATAAACACACATAAATATACTTTAGACCAACCCGGTCCATCACCCTCTCCTCCTCTCTTCTTTCTGTAATTGCCCAAAGTGAACGATGCAAGCTTGCAATATCACTTCATGAGATGCATATGAGGCTTGCATTGTGCATGGGGGTGTGAGAACCAGGGTCAGCAGCTTTGAAGCTTGCAGACAGCTGAAGGAAGACAGTCATATGAAAAAGAAATCATGTGAAAGAGCATATAATGCAGGAAAAGACAACCAGTAATATCGGAGCTAAAGACTGGAAATTAGCTTTCCAGAAAAAACAGTGAAGAGAATCAAACAGAAATTGAACTCAATCTTCATTTTTTTGTATTTAAAATCAGCTCTTCATTAGTTCCAAGCTTTTTCACCCAGCACTTAATCAAAGGAAGAGCCTTTTTGCATCCTCTCTTTTCCTATTCAAGTTGAGCACTGCATCTTGACCACAAACTATTACTGTCACAGTGATTTACCTTTCTGGCATTAGTTATGGCCTTTGCCTCCATTTCCAGCTCACTGGGTGGTTAGTTTAGCCTTCCGGCATTTAGGGGAAAAGTCCAGTGAACATAAGTTTCAGCAGTGGCAAATCCAAACATTTTAAAACAAGAAAACAAAAAAAAAAAAAAAAAAAAAAGAAAGGAAAGACTTTGAAAAGGGAGGGGAATTATGTGCATTTAATTTCTGCATATGAGCTTTTAGAATTCACAGTTACCTAGTTTGTCCTCACAAGTCTGAGGGCAAAGAATGCAGATTTTATATTCAACCCAACTAAAACCACATGACTACAGAGCTCACCTTAAAATGACCATGGAAATCAAAACACCAGTGGTTCTTTTCTCTCTGATCCTCAGCTTCCTTTCCAAGGTCTGTAACAGCTTTACCTGTTGCTTGTAGATGCCCAGAACTACTTCACCACTCGGGAACTATATGGAGCAGAGCATAGTGCCCTGTAGGAGCACTAGTGAGGCACTGCAAACAGCACATAATCTTTTTTTTTTGTGACAACCTCTTGCACTGAAGTCCTGAGAGGAGATGAATGACTGGTGAGCAGCCTTCCCACAGCTGAGCCACAGTGATGTGAAAATGGTCCAGGCACCTCAACGGTGATGCTTTTGCAGGTGATCAAGAAAACAGGAGAAGCTAAGCCCTTCGCAAAAGCCCTGGATGGCTGGAGATCTGGTGGGAGATGCTGCCCCAGCTGCTTGCTGCCGGTTCCCTGTAGAGAGAGCAGCAGTAACTGCTGTGGCCGAGGCTGGGAGCTGGGATCAGCTCACCCCGGAGCCCCCGGGAGCCCATCTTGCACAGGCATGCAGCTGGTTGGCCCTGAGGCCAACAAGGCTGTAAATAGGCTGGACTTTCGGGCCTACCCTTAGAAAGTGAGCGTATCGATTATTGCTGCGGCGTGCAAATGTATAACTGCACTCTAGTGGCCTGCGGACAGTGGTAGAGCCAGGAGCGTGCAGATGTGATTGCAAATACTGTCTGCACAGGCAGTTTCATTTATTCACAAACACTACCATGCCTTTATATTGAATCCCTATTTTAGGGTCAACAAAGCATGTTAAACTTGAGCTCTGTCCCGCTGGAGCGTGGGGGCAGTGATCCTGCTTCCTTTTACTCTCTGTGGGTCCTGTGTGCCATAAGGACAGGAAAAAGCAGCCAAGTACCGAGATGGTGTATTCTTATTAATGCCAATCCAAGAGTCAAAAATATCCTGACCTGTTCCACCAATGTCCCTTTGCTCAGTCTTATAAATGATCAAAAATTCCTAATTTGCTTTCAGGGGTTTCCCAGAGCTCTGGTGGACTTTGCAGTCCATCTTTCTCTAGCTTGTTACTTTCCACTACAGCCTTGCTTTATCCTTTCCTATCTTTACCTTTGTCATCAACTGTTCTCACCTTATCTACGTTTTGAAAAAATGAATCTTATCTGCTTTCGAAACCTTCTTCACGTGGACAGACTCCTGATGACAGAGAAGCATCCTACTCATTCTCATAATCATGAAAAGCCACAGAGGGGACTGAGAAAAGTAGGGAGGTTGCTTGCTGAGGGTGTCACGTGTGCTGCTGCAGCATTTGTGTGTTGTCTGCGATTTTGAAAGATGCAATATACACAATAAGCCAAGAACAAGCAAAAGGAAGGAATGATGTAGTTTTTGTAGACTTAGTAAAAAATACTCTGCAGAATTACTTCAAATGTTTAGGCAAGCTGACACAATTTAACATCTGTGGAGTTGTTTTTTTTTTTGCCTGCACCTTAGCAGAGATAGCAATGATTGGCCAGGCTTACCACGGCCATGTAAACTAAATGCAGAACAGTTGTTAGCGCTAGATATTTGCTGAGGATAGGTTTTCTGAGCCACAGCAAAATGATGCTGACACAAATGTAGTATGCATGAGAAAGAGATGTGCGTTGAAAGGACAGGACATCATGCCCATCTATACATGCCCAGGGACCTGCCATTGACTTGTTTTTTTAACTTGCCAACCCAAGTCACCAGTCCTTTGCTCCTTTTGGTAAAAAGCTTTGGGATCTCTGCTCTCTAGCCGTAAAGTGCATTATTACGACACAGTTCCCTTGATTGCCCTTTCCACAGGCAGACGTTGGCCTTTTTCCAAAGGCATATTGTATTTGCATTGATTACACTGCTGACTATATGACCTTGTCGTTAGGAAACATGAAACATAAAATACGAGTTACTTGGACTCCTTCTTCTAGTATTATTCATTGCTTTATTTTCTGATCTCTGAAAGAGATTGCAGAGCCAGCAGGAGGTCTGTTTGAGACCCGCTGACACCATGGAATTCAGGGCACTTTAATTATCCAAACGATCTAAACAAAAGAAGTTAACAACTGAGTAGTGTATGATTGATTGTTAGCTGTAAACTGCAAAAATGAATTTGGCAGCTGGAATGACTACATGAAACTCTGGAGGTTGCTCCTCCGACACCCTGACTAGAGCATCAGACTGGATGTACTGGATGTAAATAAATCTGGAAGCATTCACAGAAGATTGTTTCTGTACTCACAAGCACGCTTTTTTCTGTGTTCTTTTGCTGTAATGAACTACTCAGTCATTATGGTGCGCATCCTCACCATTCTTCAGGTCAGTGTCCAGCCAGTAACTGTAACACTTCTGGGACTAGGAAAGAAAGATCAATGTAAGATCACGGGGGAATGAGAATGGAGGGACACCTGGAGACTGCACAAAGCCATGAGTCACAGACCAGAAAAAACATTCTGATGATTAGTAACTCCCAGTAAAATGGTGGTACACCTGAAGCTAGAAGACCCAGGACTTGCTGCCTATCTGTTGGTAGCAGAACGTCAGTGACACCACAGGAGAGCTGGGTGAGATTGTGGTCCCTGCATCAATCTTCCCCTGATCCTGTCGAGTGTTTACAATTTTGTATTCACTTAACATGCACACCGATGCATCAAACTCAGCCAGTCTGCACGCACAAAAAGTGCAGAAGGCAGCGCTTTCTCCCACAGCACGTTAGTTTGTGGCTGTGAGTTCTAGTTTGCCGTGGATGCTAGAAGAATATGCATATTAAAAAACAAAGAAAAAAAACCAAACACAAACCCCCAACCCCCAAACTCCCAAACAAACAGAAACCAACTTCTTGGGTATATTTGTGGTAAAAAGGTCTGTCACGGGCAGTTCAGTAGATGCAGGTACAGCAAAGTTCAAGAAGTCCTTAAGCTGCAGCTTGCTAGAGAGTATCCTGGGGACAGAACAACCCTGGGCTTGCCCTTCCCTAAGCATCCCTTACTGGCCCTGAGAGACTGGCCTATTCTGGCACCCGGTCTGGCTACCCTCACCTTCTCAGGTCTTTATCCTGAAGGTTGAAGGAAGGCTTGGGTCACAAAGGACACTTTTTCCCCTTTCACCTCACTACCACACTGCTCTCAGGAACCAAGTCAGGGCGTGTTAGGAAACACTCTTCATCAGGAAACATAAAAACGAATGTAGCTATGTTGTCTGCAGTTTTTAGTAAAGGGCTCTTCTTTTCTTCCTTGAAACTGTAAGTGTTTAAGGGAAGCCACATAGAGCTAGGTACTTGAGTGCCTGCAGTGATTTTCCTCACATTCAGAATATGCAAAGCAGCCTACCAAAAATCACAGAAAACCGCCATAATGCAGCACTTGCAACAACACCCTGTCACAGGAGTTGATCTCAGGACTTATTTGTGTATTTTTAGCATGTAAAAATATATTTGTCAAAGTTTGCAGTGCTGCCAGTACATGTGACTTTTAATTCATCTCACAATACTGAGTATTTTTGTTAGCCAGAATTGCTACAATTGGCTTCTTAGGAGAATCTCGGTTTTCTGAAAATAGAAACTAATGGGTGGTCATGAAAACTGAATCAGAGGAGAAGATGGGGAAGAAGAATCTGAAGCTGACTTGGCAAAGATAGCAAGTATTAGGAGCTAGGAAGACAGAGCTTACAAGAAGCCAAGATTCAGAGGCAGAGTTCACATTGTTTAGGAGAGGCAGCTAAGAAACCAGCTGGGATGACTAACAAATTGTACAAGGTGCCCTAGATGGGAAACTGGGTGTTAGCCAGAACCTGGGGGTGAAGCTGACAACAGGAACACACATAAAGTCAGAGGGAAATCTGGGCAAGGAGATGGAGAGGAGGAAGAGCACAGACAGTTTGCAAAGAAGGGGCAGAGGGAAAAAAAAAAAACTGGGTGAAGAATCTTTTTCTGTAAGTTATCACCTTCCCCTAAGAAATCCAAGATTTCTGTACCTTCCCATTGCTTCACATCGCAAGGGTGAGGGATTGCTATTGCAGTCAGTTCTTTCCTTGGTCCAAGTAACAGAGGTCTGTGTAGGGGACCCAAGTGTCCCAGCTGGTGTGTAACAGCTTGATGCTACAACACGGAATTTCTGCTTTTATGATCTGGACAACTATATACTGCACCCTCTCTGTCCTCACCAAAAAGATTTCAAAGTCAGGCCTTCAAAATCTGGAAATGCCAGGGTTAAGATTGCCTGTATGCCTGTGTTAAAAGACCACCGTTAATTTTATGATCACATAGCACTCCACGGGACCCTTGCCTCACCCAGCGCACAGGATGGATGGTGCTCACTTAATGAGCAGCTGCTCAGCATTTTTTCTCTTCGTTGTTCTTGAGTGTGTCTCCATGCCTTATTGACTGCATACTCTCCGCGTGGAAGGCAATTACTTTTCTCATGAGTTTTTCTGTGCTGCTTATCACTATAGTAACTGTGTGCCTCACAAATACTAACTCACTCATCTGTTTTCTCTCTTCCCTCTGAGACGGCAGGGCACTACCTGTGTTTTGTGAATGCGGAGCTGTATTTCATGAATGCAGAGCTGAGGAATGGAGAACAGAAGCTGAAGAAAAGTCACTGATTTCAAGTGTCCGTGTTTGAGTGGGACTTCATGTTTCACAGCACTCGGTGACTCACAGCATGTTTGCCTTTAGTTCTTTGGTACCTCCTGCAACTTCAAAACCTCAAGTCAGGCACCTGCAAAATAATGAATGCGTAACTACTGACCATCTCTGAAAAGTCTGAATGACTTAAAGTAACTTCACATACCAATTCAGTGTCACAGATTGGGACGGTATTCGTGCAGCTTGATATTCTTCTGCCTCTAATGGTGACACCATCCAGTCCTTCATCTCATTCATCACGTACCATATGCTCTAGGTGCGTTGCCATGGATTGCAGGGGCAAGGAAAACATCAGCTAATACAGGAGTACAGTGAACTAAAATCTTGCCAAATAAATGTTGCAAACTCCACAAAACAAGCCATTTAGGTATGTATTAGCAGTGTGATTACTCTGCTTGCTTGAATATTTGTCCTTTTTCTCTTCTCCATTATGTGTTTTAATTCTTTCTATATCACACCCCCAGGGTGAGGACTGTCATTTTCTGTATTTGCAAAGCACCCCGCGTGTGCTCGAAATGATTCAAACAGTCTGTGAGATAGGTAAATACCACCATTTTAGATGAGGGGAAAATTAAAGTATGTGGCCTATTTTTTTTTTTTAAATGGGTTATAATGATTGCATATTTCTTATTTGTACAAGAAAAGAGACCACCTGTGAGCACACAGTCCTGCTCCTGCAGCAGGCTCGACACACAGCCGAACACAGGAATGAGCTTTTGGGGCACTGATATGCAGAAGGTGTAAATAATTTAGCGCATGACTATTTTGGAGGATAGAGATATATGTGATTCACTCAAAGTAACATAGGAAGTCAATCAATCTTGTCATCTAATCAGTATAACAAAGGAAAAATATGTTTCCCTAAAATAGCAGGCAAATAAGTCATGTGAGAGATAATACTTTAAATTTTGCTGAGAGTCTGTAAGTTCCAATAAGCACCAATCTTTCTCACTTAATTAGCCTCCTTAGGGAGCTACATTGCAGGTGTTTTCCATTATTTTCAGCAGAAGTTTAGCAATTTCTCTTCACATTGCCTTTTCTCAGGACAAACCTCTGCTTTCCAGCTGGGGATAGTTTTGTTTCTAAATTGTTTCTCTCTTTATCCGTCCCAAATCATCAGAATGAAAAGCACTTTCTCCTCCCTGATCCTCCTCAAGTATCTTCCCGGAGAAGAAAAAGCAAACGTAGGCTGGGGAAACAGTGCCGCTGCCTGAGATCTCCTCTATCTGGATGCTTACCACAAGGACAAATCAATGAAGGAAGGGATTTTTTTATTATTAGTAATAGCACTGTTCTGGCCAGATGCAAGGGAAAAATAAAAGCCTCTGTTAGAAGGCTTGACCAACCCCCTGAAAGATTATATGAAGCTGTTTTCAAGGCTTATGTCTTATTTTAGCAAGTCACACGCTCACACGCACAGCTGCCCCCCACTCACACAATGCAGGGTGGGTCAGATTACTTCGTATGCCAAAATGGGAGTGGCTTATTGGCTACAGAAAATATTTGGGAGTGTAGTTATGCTTTCTGCGGAGAAGTTCTTCAGTTCACGGAGCATTCAAACTCTGCGGGTTTTGCCATTGCATCCTTGCCTTTAGGGTGGGTCTCAGATGCTTGTTTTGCGCATCCATTCCTCTTCTCCCAAGATATTTGGGATTTGAAAACTTACAGCAAGATTTTTTGTAAGAAATGAGTTGTAAGAAGGCGCTAAAGGGTGAGTTATAAGAAATGAGTGCTTTCCGTCAACTTAGCTGGAAATTAGGTGCCTCTGAAAATGCTGCTCCATGCCCTGTGTTTCTAGGCACGTTGAATAATGACCTCTAGAGACTGTGGGGCCCGAAACTGCAAAAATATTCATGGTAAATTCAAAATATGAACATAATCTCAGCTCTGTAGCCTGGGAGAGCCTCGGAGCTTCTTCCCAAGGCAGGCGAAACTGATGGGAGATGCAAAGGACTATAGAAGCGGGTGAGTGTGAAACGGATAAAGTAACTGCAGACTTACAGATGACACTATTAATTTTCCTTCCTGGCAAGGACAACGGCAGAAGGTCTGCTTAGTGAACTCCCCTGGGATTTGTGGCAGGAGGTAGCTTGGAGCAGGGTTTAGCAGCTTTATCTGCGGGCACTCCTCAGTATTTTACCACACTGACATTCTGGAAGGGGAGATTTGTGAATGTGATCAGCCACCTAACTTTGGCCTCCGTAGTCGTTTCCAAGCTGGAAAGCTCGCCTAGCCCATTGACTGATTAGGTCATTTTAATTTACAGAAATGTTAGGCCCTGATTTTTAAATCTGGCATTGAAATGCTGCCCCTGAAATGTTCTTGCCTCCACCTCCAAGTGTGCTTCTGCCAACGTTAAGCGTGACATAAATCAGTGGATCTCTGACTAGCTGCCTCTTAGCAGTCGCTTTAATATCTGTGTAGTGGCGTGTGGGAGCAGGCAAGAGAAGATGTGTGCCTGGGATGTGAACAGAAACCGAGCGGGCTGACGTGCCCTTTTCTGCTTGTCCCCTGAGGTGGGCAGGGGCAGGGGTCGTTCCTCTCGGCTGCGGGCAGCTGGCCCCGCATTGCCCGGCCGGAGGGGTCGGGGGTGCCCCGACCCTGCAGGATGCCCGTGTCCCCTTCCCAGTCAAGGACACGTGGGCAGATCACACCCTACTGCTGCACTCGGGTGTCTGCGGGGTGCCCCAGGGCTGGGAACCTGGATGGAGCCCAGCAGAGGTAGCCCGTAAAAGACCCTCCTCTTTACCATGTACTGCTATACATGCTGTACCTCTCCTATGGTGCTGTGCTGGCTGAGAGCTGTCAAAGCCAGGAGGAAACATTTTAAGTAGCTTATATCCACCTTTTTGAATTCATGACACACATCCTTATTGCAACGGAAAGAAATGGTGACTACAGATTAGTACTTACCCTTCTTTGCCTGCCCAGGAAGACACATGGCAGACTCTACACTACCCTAAAGAGAAAGATGGAGATCTAAAGATGTAAGTACTTGATAGCTACTTTGCAGGGTGTATGCACGAACACTGTGCAGAGGTAAGGAAGTGGAGATGCCCTGAGGAGCAGCCGGTGGGAGCTTTTTGTTGGATACAGCCATTCGCAGGAGCTCATCCCAGCTGGGACTTGGCCCAGCAGTGGTTTGTAGCTCTTCCGTCTCCCTCAGGAAGCCAGAGAATCCCTAATGGAATTAAGAATTAAACTCTGATTTTAACTCCTTAGCTTTTCTGGTCTTCGTCTGAGCCTTAGTTTTGTCACTTACATTTTCGTCCACACTGTTACAATACATTTGTTGCTAAAACCCCTTCTGGATATAACAGATCTCTTGAAAAACTTGCAGGCAATGCTCAAGAAATTTCCATATGGTATTTTCTAGGTCATCTTATGATATTGGTAAGTACAGTGTGGAAAAAAAACATTGGGTCCATCTTTGGCATTAGTTGCTCATTATACAAGTAATTTAAAGAATGAATACACTATAGGAAGTGTATGTGTGTTCACATGTGTATAAATCGACGTGCTCATACATACAGACGTTAAATATATTAAGGTAATTAGTAACAGAGCGGCAAGATTCACTTTATTTTTTAAGATCTGTCTTATGGGATTTATTTAGGACTGCAGCAGCAACCAGTCTACAGCAGTAGCTTCCAGTGCAGCCAAATGAGTCATTTTCACCTACACTAACACATGTCAAAGTGGTTCCTACTGTGTGTCTACCTATTAGAAATAAACAGAAAATAATTATATTAGTCTCAGCTTCTGCAGCTTCTTTTACCTGAGGGTCTTAAAGCAGAGTAGAAATGTAGACTTCCTAGCCCTCCTGTGGTGGTAAGGTGTACCATATACATTGAGGTATACCATATACATTTTTAGGTGGGGAAACTGAGGCAAAAAATAGTCCATTTGCCTAATGTCACATAGCAACTCTGCAAAAGGAGGAAAACTAGACACTGCCTGCTCCCATAGCTCTGTTCCCTACTCACTGGGCAACACTGCTATTAAATCCCAGAAATATTATTTTTTTGCTTTATTTCCAGCTGGAAGTAATGGAGGATTTTTCCTTTCTGTTGCTTAGCTATCCCCTGACCTTTGGATAGTCTTTCTCATTGGCTGGGCGAATGCATTTCCCTCCAGCTGCCTGGATGCGGACGTGTCTCAGACCTCCCCCTCCGGCAGGATTTCATCAGCTGCCCTGCCTCGACCATGTGTTTCTCTTCCCATCTTGCTGAAAGAAATTTTGTTATTTTTCCTCTAGCACATATCCAATGGTGCTAGAAAAAACGCAGAAGAAGCCTTCAGAGTGATGTATATTTTATCGATTCATTGTATTACTTAACAAGTCGGTGTTACTTAAAGCTAACCCACTAATAACCATAATTCTGCTTCGCTGGACTTTTTCGCAACCTGCGCATCAGTGGGATTTCCTGTTCAAAACAGCTAAAACTAGAACAGTTAACACTCTGTACAAACAGCGATCTGAACTTGGCAACAAGAACGTGCATCCACTTGACACATGACCTCACTGCTACTAAAACCATCTAGCTAACAAAAACTTGCATGAGAAGTCTACTTGATATAGGGGGCTTTAGATCTTTCATTGAGACATTTGGCAGTGAAACTTTCGGTCTAATGGTATAGCGTCATTTCATACTATTACTTTGAGGATTTGAGTTCCAAACCTATTCTCAGCTTTGACTCTTGAAACAAAGGCAGCTAGAATAATCAGAGATTATGTTTTCTTTTTTTTTTTTTAATCTATCAACTTCTACTGGTCCCATTAAACAGAATAAAAGTGTATTCTTTCTTCTCTGGAAATATTCTGCCAATAGTCACCTTTGCTGCAGGTGGAGAAGCATTGACTGGAACAGAAGACACAAAAGAAAGAGAAGAAACAGACCTTGTGAGGCCATTCTGTAATGTTTCTTGAATTATTTCATCATGGAAGATGAGATCAAATGGACTGCATAAAATCTAGAGCCCTGTGTTAGGCATCAGGGTCCAACATACCGTGCAAAGGACAGAGTTAATTTTCCTTTTTAATGGGACCTGAAGAAACCATAGCATGGAGCTTCCCATATTCAGCCTACGATGAACCAGCCACAAAGTGCTGAGGATAGATAAGCCTTAAATCCAGCTCCTTGGTAGTCTACCAGGAGGCACGTTCATCTTTTTGGGATCCACTACATACAGCCTTCTGTGAAAGGGCTGAGAAGAGGTCACCCTTTTCCAAACTGCCAGAAGGCGAGGTGGGATATCTTCTCCCCCATCAGCGCACACTGCTGCGGAGAGGACCTGCTGGAATGCTGAGCACCTGGGTTCAATTCACACTCCAGTCAGAAGTGCTCAAAACTCTGTCTCTGTCCTCTTGGGAACGTGTCCTTGCTACCAGGGTATTCGGTATTTATCAGAAATAGCTCACTTTTGAGAAACCGAGCTTAATTCACAGGAATCTGTACAAACAGATGAGATCTTCAGATGGAAGATACTGCAGAACTGCAAATTATTATATTTAATCATAGAGCTCTTGAGACTCTGCCCTTTGAAGCCTGGAGACATTCATTAGCAATGTCCTCGTGTAATGCTGAGCTCTTAGTAGAACATAATGAAGATATCCTCTGGATGAGGGGAAAAAAGAAACACTGCATTTCCTCCCATGGGAGAGAGTGTAAGAACTAAATGTGCAATCTTAACAGATACTTTCCTTCAGGAGAGATGAATCTGTGTATTTCTTCCAGTACCAAAATTAATTTACCAGAAATTTTAAGACAACTTTGCACTCCTGCTGATTAGGCTTTTGGGATGTTTTCCTTTTTGTAAGAAGGTGCATCCTGTCTCCCTGCTGGACTATGCCAAAATCCCACCTACAAGCATCCCTAAACACCAGGAAAGTTTAGGTCAGATTTAAATTCAGGCTCCTGTGCTCGCATCCATCCCACGGTGGGAATGTGATGCTGGAAACCTCTCTTCATGAGGATGTGCTTCCCAGCTTTGAACCTGGTGTCCCCTATGACCCTAAATGCTTGCAAACCTATCTGGTGACAAACGGGGGCTCATCGCTACAGCAGAATCTTAGAGCTGTGGTGCACCCGGGGATGAAGAAGGGACCCGCAGGCACAGGCTGTGCTCTAACCTGCCAGGGCCAGAAGCCAAGCAGATGGGCAGGGAGCTGGAAGCAATCAGCAGTGCAGGAATGACTAGTCCTGCTTTTCCGTGTGTACAGTTGAAAAACGTGGATTTGAAACCAATTTGCTGCAAAGTGATTAAAGACTATACCTAGAGCGCGGTTCGAAGCGCAGGCACGGCATCGGCAGACACAGCAAGGGCTGGTAGCAGAGTAGCTGTAACCGCACAGACTTCAGCTGCTGACACAAACCTGCAAGTTATTTTCTTTTTCCTTTATATTCATCACCCACCCACTCATCCAAACAAAAGAAAAAGGCCAGAAAAGACTGTCAATTGCAGTGTGTTTGCAAATTCTCTTCTTACCACCCATCTTTGCCTCTGTAAACAATTTGTGTGCATTATTAACATTAAAATACTGTACACATGGAAAAATCATAACTAAAATGTACTAGTCAGGGACATGTAAATATCAATAGCTCCTTTGAAGTTTTAGGATCAGCTGGATAAAAAATTATTGGACTGGATACGAGCTTTCTCCTGGAAGGAAAACAGCTAGCAGTAGGCCAACGAGAGAGGCTTTGTGCAGTCTTTGACCTTGAGGGGGTTCTGGAAAGCAGTGTATTTACTTAGGACTATTTGAGGGGCTTGGCAAACTGAACAGTCAGGGTCTTAGTCATCTCTGCGTGGGAATGGTGTACGCTCTCTGTGTAGCAGCCTTGAAACGAGAAGCCTGCCTGCCTGTCTGCGGAGCAATGGGGCTGCGAGCTGATTCAAGATGGAGGCACTGCTCATTCTGGTCCAGATTTGTATTTTACTTTTCTCTCTCTCCATTCTTTCATTTTTTGTAGCCTGCAATAAATCATCCAGTCTGGAAGTACACGTTTTTCCCTTTGCATTTGGAAACTATTCCTCTAGAGAGCCCTACTTTCAGCACTGAGCTACATAAACTGATGTGTGTCTGAGTGTCACAGATTATTAAAAGTTCAGGAGATTATTAATAGAGTTCGGGGATACCTGCAGGCACATTGTCTAAACAGATAGATGAACTGGCAGTATCTTTAGTCGATCTTTCTAGGTGGAGATTTAGTGAGTCGAGTGAGGACTGGTACCCACGGAGCAGCTGGCAGCGTGCTGACAGCAGGTCTGCCAGCCCCAGAGCACTGCTTTCCGCAGTTCTCCCTCCACCGCAGTGCTTCTCACACCCTGCTTTAAATCTTAGGGATGTACTGGTTTTCCAACCGCAGGAAAAATATTTCAATGGCATTCCAGTGCACATGCAACTGCGTGTACAACAAACTCTAGCTAGCTTGCCTGGCTTTTTCTTTCACACTTCTCTGCAAGGATTTTTTTTTTTTCCCCCGAGTTAACAGCACAAAAGACATCCCTTTGTTATTTTTTATTCCTTGAATTGGAACACCTTGGCTATGTAATTAGTAACATGGGGAGGGCACGTGTTTATTAATCCGACACATCCCGCTCTATACATCGCCTGCACCTGCTGGAATACACCTTTCCAGCATGCAAAGAAGGAAAGGGGTCTCTGCCTCGCTTTGCTGCCTGTTTTTCCTTCTTTCTTTCTTTCTTTCTTTCTTTTTTTTTTTTTTAAAAAGTCGGTAAAAGCAAAGGACTGGCTCCTGTGATGCCTCTGACACGGGACGTTTTATCATGGTTGTATAAGGATTAGCTGAATGGGTGGGTTTGGGTGTTACAAATGGGATGTGAAAGTCTGGATTCCCGGCTGTAAGCTTGGCAGGGTTAACTTGCTCGGCCCTTTGTTCTTGTTAAACAAATAAAATGAGTTTGCTCTGAGTGGGTGGCAGGAGGGTGTATTTTGGATGAAATCTCAAACATGAGGTTCTATGTGGATGTTTAAATACTCCCTGGCCTGTTGTGTGAGAGGAGGGATGGGCGAGGGGAGGAGCGGAGCTCTGCGGCTGCAGGAAGCTGTCTAGCCCTGCTGCTGGAAACAGCTCTGGAGACAGCCCACCAGGCAAATACTTGACTGCTGAGAAACCCAGGGCAGCGCGTTACGTCCTTGTACAGCGAAAACAGAGTTGATCCCTTCTGTAGGCTCCATCTTGTTGTTCTGTACGTGAGCGGGGAGGTTAGGGAGGGGACGCCTAAAAATTTTCCGTGCTCTGCAGCCCACCCACAGCAAGGCCAGCTGGGGCTGTGACTAAACATCCCGCTGGCGGAGAGGTGGTAGCCGAGCCCTCTCCCTGGCTCAGGAGGGGTTGTTCAGCTTCTTGCTCACCCTGCTTCCCCGCTGGCGCGCAGCAACAGGGACTGGGGATCCTGTGTACTGCTCCTTTCTGGACCAGACCCAAGGAAGGGGGCTGCATGCCCTCAGGGCCCCGAAACCATCCTGCACGGCTGAGACAAGAAGAAGGTCTCCAGGAACCCCTGCCATGAAGAAAGTCTCCAGGAACCCTTGCTTGACCACCACAGCTCTACCCTCCTCATTGCTATAGGCGATGGGAACGGGATTAGGGTAATGGGAACAATGGTCTGGGAATAAGGACTACAGCTTAGTCTGGCCAGCTTGTAAAATAGTTTCTGTGTAGCAAAAATTATTTTTAAAATGGGAACAAGGAGAAATGTGACAAAAATAATATTAACGATGTGCAAATCCTCCTTCAATGCAAGAAGGGGTGGGGGAGGGGGAACACACCCACAGAAGGAAGAAAATCCAACTCGAAGAACTGAAGAGGACAGACTATAAAAGCAATGCAATCAATATCTAACAATCAAGAACAAAGAGAAACAGAGTAATGATTAACTTTTTAGCAATATGTAATTGAAGGCTGATCCTTCAAGTGAAAGGAAAGCTGAACAGAATTCAACTTTCTAACCTTCATAGGTGGGCACTGGAGTCAGAGCTAAACCCGTAATTTCCGATTTTGTTTTTCCTGACGTTCATAAATTTAAAAAGAAAAAAAAGCAGCACCCTCTGAAATCTTATTAAATAAAGTAAAGGCTATGATGCTTTTTATGCCACTGTAAAGCTTCCTGTCACCCCCCATTCCCAGGTGGGTCTCTGTTTAAAGGAACAGGTGACCTCTGCAATCCTGCCAAGGTCATGGAAACCTCCACAGTCTGCTCGTGAGGGGCCGCGCTGAGCAGGCATCACGGCGGAGTTTAGGGAGGTCATTGTTCTGTTCTCGGAGGACAGGATTTTTTTCTCTGCGATCTGCTCTCTCCTCTGAAGAAAGGGGCTCGAGCTGGCTTGTCTTGCTCAGAGTTGGTGGTTGAGTCAAACTCAACAGAATGATCCGCGTGAGTCACTGCGTCGCCAAGTGAGTTACAGTCACAAGTGGTTTATCCCAATTACAAACGAAAGAGCAGGAATTGCTTCCACTGCTCTTCACCCTTAACAGCCTGCTACATTTTATTAGAGAGCATGTATGGGAAGAAGGGATACACAGGTAAAAGAGCAGCTTAATGATCACAGCAACTAAGGGAGGGTCTGATCTTCCAAACTCGTTACCAGATGCAGTGCTTCTCTGCTTTGTACTGTCAAGGCTTCCTCGCGCGATGGCAACAAGCACATGAAGAGTCAGGCATTTCCTGTGGCTTTTCTAAAAAGTGCATCTGTATCTATTGAATCTTTGGAGTGTTAAAAAATCGATGCTAAGCCAACTTCCACAGCCTTTCCCAGCAACATCAAATTAAAGGAAGGCATGGTGCCATAATTTCCCATAGCTACGTATACTGTGTTACAAATAGAAAGCCTACTCATTATTCATAACCGACCAAATTATAAAATAACTGAATCTCTCACACATTTTTTTAATATGTAGGTTACCTTTTTTGGCTAGTCCCTTTAAAAGCCAGGCTTTTAAAGCAAGGCTGTAGTGTAAAATAAATGATGATCACTCCTCACTATACTACCAATTACTTCACCAATTCCTCTCCAAATGTGTAATACACTAATATGTGAAGATTATATTCAACAGCAAGACAGAGCAAATGCTGCAAGGGAAGTAATTACTTTTGACTATCATTTTGCAGACATTATGAAGTCTCTGTTAAATGAGTTTATGAATGTTATCGGAGCTGACGTAAGCACATCTGTTACCAACTTTGCACTACAGTTGCACAGCATGCAAACTGTTTAGTAACACTACTTTATACTGACAAATATTTAGAATCTCTGCAATCTTACAAGATATGTTTGGTCTTCAAGAGGTATCAGTATAGTAATAAACTTTTACAATAAGAGGCAAAACTTAAAACTACCTATTTTTTTTTAGAGTCCCAATAATTACTGCTCTGTGTGGAAGACAGCAGAATAAAGGGAGTCATGCCTTAATAGAAAATGTCTGGGTAGAAGAGACATAATTATAATTCTCTTGACTGGAAATCTAATTTTAATAAGGGACTTGGGTTTGGCTAAATTTCTTAGAAAAGATGGTATGCTAAGTTAATTGTTTCCCCAAAATGGAAAACCAACAGAGAGACTGCTGTTCTGTGGGAACTGAAGCACTTGCACAAGAGAGTCATGGAAACATGTATTAAGTTAAGGTAAGCGATCTTTTGTTTGTGTACAGTTAGTCATAGTCATATAAAAATGCTGGTATTTACCATTCAATTATTATGCTCTAGAAATAATGAAAAATATATGGTAACAATGAAATGAATTTTTCATCCACAGCAGCATGGGTTGTCATCATCCCGAGTTTTAACAAACTAGCTAAGCTTTGGCATGGCTAGTGCTCTGCCTAAAACAGAGACCCTTCAAAGGGTTTGAAATTCATGAATGAGTTGCTCAGGTGAGCCTCTGAGGGAGCTCTCAGCACGAGCAACTGGTGTAACCACTCCTCAGCTGATCACTCCAGGAAGGGGATTAAATAAAGAGGTGTCTGTGAAACCCAGTAGCCCCTTCCAGCCTGATGTTCCTGGTTCACTTTTGCCCCCAATGCCCTGTGTAACAGGGAAGGAGGTTTGTGGGGCATCTGCCCTTCCTTTGCCTTTGTGAAGGAAGGAGGCAGCTATAGTCCTTATGTTCTCCTGAGCACTTCTGCCCTGGTCTCCTGAGACGAAATTATGGCTCACGTTGGTGGGGGAGGCTGCAAACCAATGGAGATGTTGTAACTGGTAAGCTTTTTCTATGCTAGTCTGCAAAGATGAGTATTTATTGCAACTAATAGCTACAGCACCTTAACCAAAACTGTAGCAACTCATGCTTTTATTTCTGGAGGTGTGTGGATCAGCTGTTCTCTGTGTTGGCCAAGTGTCCTTATGTGTCTCCACTGTTTTATAAGAAAGCAAAACAAGTCTGTCCTGTAAAGATGTTACCTGAACACTCTAGATTTCTGCTAAGACTGTATTTGTAGCATTAAATTTTGGCTTAGCTTACTTGCTAAGTAATCCGTGCTTGCTGTGTTTCCTCTGTTTAAACAAAATACATTGTAAATAACAGGACTGAATTTTCTGAGGGTCCTCATGTTCTTAAGGGCACTGCTTTTTAAGGAAACATAGAAGAAAGGAAATCTTCAGGCGAGCAGCTGCTTAGGTGGTAGCTTTTTGTGCTGGAGTCCAAAAGACTTGAATTCAGATTTCATGAGTCATCTGTAATTTGTTGCATGTTGAGGTATATCTTGCTTTCAGGCTTTGGGTTGAAATGTGAGCTTTCTAATGTAAATAAGCATGCAGGGATTGGCTTTAAAACTCACAGGTCTTAGACTGTCACTGGCTTTGGATTATGTCCAAGTGTGACATACTGTTGGGAACTGAATGCTTTTGATAGTGGATGGTATACCGGCACCATAATACTAACAGGCTTCTAAATGCCTACGGTAGTAAATTTGTTACCAAAACTAAGAGGATATTCTGTCAAATTATCTACAACAGCCTTAGCTCCTCACTGCACTGCCTGCAGTGACACTATGTGGCTTCGTTTTGCTCTTGCCTTTGCTCTGCTTCCTCCTTCACTCTGCTCTACAGCACTGGGGTGCCATTACATCCACGGTGTCCTCACTCCAGTAATGGAGAGGGAGAAGCAGGCAGACCAGAGCTCCTCCATGTGTCAGATCAATGGGAGTCTGTAGGTCCTTGGGGAGGGCTGTGCTGGGGAGGTAGATCCCATAAAGTGGGATGGTCTAGGAGGAGAAGCCCATCCTGCTGCAATCTTCTCCAAGGGATGATGTTCTCCCAAGTGTTAGACCAACTGGAAAGTCACCATTAGGGAGAGGAAAGGGAGAAATTCCCTACCCATGTGCACCACCTGTGGCAAGTTCACTGATTCTGTCTGAAAGAGTTAATAGCATTGAGACAGCTAGTGGTATCCTGATACTGTGTTTTGGCATTCTTACTGGGAAAGAATCAGATGTTATTGCTTGTCATTACTTCTTGGTCCCTGGCAGGCAATACTCAGCACATGACAGGAAAAAGACCAGCAATTCCAGCGTGGAAAATCTCCAGGACCTATCTTTCCCATACAAGAAACAGAAATCCTAGCTTGAATGCCTGAGATTACAGCTCCAGAAAAAATATCTCTAGACGCTACAAAAGTCAAGAGAGTGACAGAAAGCATTCTTCTGTGTGAGACATGCTGTTTTCCATGTGGCGATGAACAGCATCTCTTTCCTCCTCAAACACTGGGACATTTTGAGGCGTACCCATTGATGTCATTCATGGCAAATAAAGTGATGCTAAAGCAACAGACTTGTGCATACATTCAGCACCGGAATTTTTTTTTGGTTATTGCAGCTGCTATGGTTACCAGTCATGCGGTTGGCCACCTTCTGTAGTAGAAGTGCAGTGTGATTATACTGTACATTGTGTGAAGAAGTCAGACCTTGGGGGTGGTGTGTGGTGGGTGTGAGTTTCCTACCCACTGCAGAAGGAGCTGGAATGAAAGTTCTCTGAAGGAAATTCATTGCTATGCTAATATTTCCTAAGTGTTTGTAAAGCAACTGTCTTTGACTTTTCTATCACTTCTAAGGGGGGAAAAAAATGTAGCAAAGCAGATATGCGCAACCAACCAATTACCCTTGCAATTAATGCAAATAAATGTTGATCTTTTCATGCATTTAATGGTACAATGACCTCACTGGAGCTGATACTATGTACGTTCAGGCAAAATAAGTAGTCCCCCTAACTGACGGTATCTTCCTATATTAACTAAACACTGGAGGGAATTAATAGGCATTACAGGAGGTTCTCTGTAGACCTACATAATCTTGTTTTCTTGTATGTTCCTTCCCTCACCAAAACCCACTTTTTTTTTTTTTTTTGGTTTGGTCAGCTGTATCTCTCCAAAAGACCTAATTAAAAAGCTTTTCTCATACAGAAAAGGTACTAAGCAATGTGTCCAGAGGAATTACTTATCTACTGATGTGTGCAGTTGCCCCCCTGCAATGAGGTGTATAAAAACCTATGCTGTAACAGCCATCCATGAGTTAAGACATAGTTACAGATAGTAACTGTTTAGCAATAATCGGGCATTCTTTCACTGTAATGTAGAAGACTGAACTTTTCTGAAGTCAGCACCACGAGACCTTTGGGTACTAGTGTGCGTGCTGCAGGACCAGGAGACCACAATGGTTGTGTCTTCACATGGAAATTGTCCCTTACAGAAAGGATAAAGCTAATTTCCTTGCAACTCTGTTGGATTTCCTAATGTTGATGTAAATGCATCTGCACTCCTGTTGGCTCTGGAATTACTGCAAAGAGCTCAGGAACTCAGTCCCCAGAATTCTTAGCTGCGATGTGACACTGCACCATCATCAGAGATAAGCTGGCATAGTTGTCTTTTACCAGTCATGCAACAACTGCACTTCTTTCCTTCGCTTTTTCTCAGCTTAATTTGTCCAATGTTGCCGGAATATGTACAATCCTCTTTATTGGGTGTTCTTGTCATAAATAAACAGCTGACTCTGGTTTGCTGACAAAGGCCTGCCACTCCTCTGGGCAAGGGTACTGCCGCCATCCATCTCTGTACAGACATGAAAGCTCGTTCAGGACTATTTGGCATTGCCCACCATCTGCAGAGGCAGGAGATGCTGCCTTGCCAGGCACTTCTGCAAAAAGGCAGGGACAGCATCCACAGTGGCTTCTGGATTGACACGGTCTCTCCTGCCTCTGTACTGCGATGCCCCCTCCCAGTTAACCCATCTGTCTCCCCACCTGCTGCTGCTGCAGTAGCCAGTCTCAATTTTATTTGTAGCTTCATGGGAACTTCTGGAGTTTGGCATTGACTAGATCCACAAGAGACACATGATGAGTTCGAATGACCATTCAGTATGTCATCATCCCTTTGGGCAAAGCTTCCCTTAAAAATTAGACTGCCTCCAAAGGTGTTTTTTTACCTCTATAAAGATCAACTGCAGATTGGCCTTCAGGAAGGCGTCAAGCACTTTTTGCTCAGACGTTGTAGTTTAAATAACTGTGTTGATGAAAGAGCTGTTCGCTTTGCCTACCCATGGATATTCTTCCTGACTTTAAGCTGGCAGTATGCAGTTGCTGATAGAAACCTGAATTTCTTCTTCTCGATGACATTGCAGCTGTTTACAAGCTAGGCCGTTTCCAGGTAGCTCAACATCCTGCCTTTTGTTGCCATGAACAAATGGTGCTGACACTTGTGCAGCTTTGATTGAACTTTCACAAAACCTGTCACTGTGGATGAGACCGCCTTTGACTTTTTTCTTTGTTTGTCAGTGATGCCTGCTTGCGATTTTGCCTCCAGCTTATCGTATTTCCCTGGGTTTCAGTGGCCTCCACCCAAGTCTTACACTTGCCATGACCTAAGTTCAACTGCTGGTGAGGACTTCTGTGAGCCCATTGCTGCCAGAAAATGCTCCAAGCCTTCCCATGTTCTTTCCACTTCACTCTTCCATTTCTTATTCCTTTCCTGGTACACTAACTGGGTAAAAATGGCCATATTTATTAGACTGCATGACATATAAGGTGGCTAGCAGTAATGGCTTGAAATCTTAAAGTCTCCCGCTTTCTTACCCTACATAGGATTTTCTCTCTGCGTGCACACCCACATTTTATTTGCACTTCTATAGCTGCCTGATAATCAAGTAAGACCATGGAAACTGAAGGAATCTTTCTTGCTAGTAAGAATGTTACAGAGGCAATAGGGGTCCTATATTCTAAAGGGAATTAAGGAAAAGATGTAAAGTTATGTCAATAACAATTTGGCAGGCAATGAAATAGCACATAAAATGCTGAGAGAGAAATGGTAATAAATCCAGAATAATTTTTTTTTTTCATGTGTGAAATATTTTCACATATTCATCTTGTAAGTTTTCCCTTCTCCATGAGGGTAAGAAAAATCCTTCTTTTTAAAAATTTCATTCTGCAAGTTTATTTTCAAAAAGGCTGCTGGCAGGTTGTCACAGAAAGGGAAAGATTATGATTAACTGAAATGTCATCAGCCTGTTATTCTCCACAGAGGCGATATGAATGGGAATTAAGTAATGAACTTCTGCAAAGGGATGATAGGAGAAATAACGGGCTGATTTCTCAGCTAATGCAGGGCTTAGAAGGAATGGAAATGGTGAGATTTTCCTTTTGACTTCTTACACCTCATCAACTCCTATTACAAAAAAAAAAAGACAAAACTCTCTCTTGTCAAAAAGAACTCTCCAATATCATACAGAAAAGGAAGGGTGAATTCCTCTTTATTTAACCAAAAGTCTTGTATTTCTAAGCTTAGGGTTTTCTCTTAATATTGCTGTGGCATCCATGCTGCTGATCCTTTTTCCAACGTTGCGTGATTAAATCATTGCAATGGTAACTGATGCATTTTCCTTCACAGCACTAGCAGAATGCTGTTTAATTTTATCCCGTGGGAAGCTCATGCCTGATTCAATCAGGCATTCTTTAACTTTTTTGTTGTTGTTTTATCAAAGGAAAGACAGAGCAGTACACGTTAGTCTATTATGTTACACATTATAACTCGAGATGAGTTCAAGCCATAGAATCTGGATATGAATTTCAAATGCCCGATACAATGAGAAAGGCCGTTTTCATTATGCTGATCTGAGTATATGGCTGGTGCTTGAAGTGTTGGGGGGGCTTAGAGGTGAAGTCTCCAGAACTGTCTGCCCTTTCCTGAAGAAGATACCAAACTCTGCAGATGCCGTAACAGAGGCGGTAATCCAGCCATGTAATGCACCACGGGGGAAAAAGTCTCATCTCAAGTGGCAATAAAATTGCCTTCTGGCCAGAGGCGAGCATGTCTTTGCAAGTCCTTGTTGAGTTAGTTCCTCTGTATGCGAGGGAGCAAACTGCACTTCAGTACCCTTTGAAATCTCTGTCCTGTCGTGGGAGGGCCGAGGAGCCCTTTGGCATGCGACAGCCTGGATGCCGACAGCCGTGTCTGCCAGGCAGAGCAGCTTCGCCGCCCAGACGGAGCATTTACTCTGGCCAGGCGTTAGGGCTGAAAACCACCCCAGTGTGGCAACAAAGCGCTGGGCTGATGAAAAGGCTGCAAGGTGAATACTGTGGGTCCGATTCCTTCTCTCATTCCCATCCTTTTAGGGGCGCTTGTTTGAACACACAGGCAGGAGAAACCATCTGCAAGACCACTGGTAGCGTTCTCAGGGTACAGTGGAGAACTCACACAGCTGATTCTTGTGTCTGCCCCTATTTTCCTGCCCCTCCCAGGCAGGTGGTGGAGACGACGACCGGCTTGTGCATGCTGTGCTTCTGATGGCATTCTTTCTGTGTTTTGCACCAGTCCCAGTTAATGCAGAGCCCTTTGGGAACCAGAGCGGATGAGTTCAGTGCAGATCAGCAACACTGGGCCAGGTCTGCAGCGGGGAATCAGATTCTCTTTGCCTGCCCTTGCTCCTTTTCCTGGTGTGCTTTCCCTCGCTGCTGGCTGAACCAACTGGGTTTCCATGTTGCTTTTCTTAAGACCTCCTTACATTGTACGGGGGGCAACTATCACTGCCGTCTCCACTCTCCTGGAGCCACACAGAGCAGCCTGCAAGGACATGAGGAACCAGCTATAGCACTAAACGGGTACCCTCAGCATGCAGCACCACTGGGTTACTCCTGAGCTGCTCTGGGTAAGCTGGCGGTGGTGGACCTTCATGAGGGGCTCCACGTCTCCAGCATCTTGATGAAGTGACAAGGCTGGTTAAATCATGCATTTCAAAACCTTCAGCACAAAGTCCAAGGACACGTTGCGGTTTTGTAATAAGAACGTAACATTTCTTCTCTCCAGTGGTAAGCACACATATTTCCAAGATCACAAGCTGCCCTTAGGTCAGTGGTGACATCCGTTGACACAGTTAAGAGAATTTTGTCCTAATTACTTAATATAAAATGCTACTAATATTATTTTATGTAATATACTCTTACAATAACGCTTTCAAACCTCATTGGATTTAAGTGCCAAGATTCCATAAAAGGTCACTTTTTCTGTTAGTTGCTTTCTTTTCTTCTAAGCAGTGGTAATTAGAATCTAAAGAAACTCTAAGCTGAATAGGGGAATTGAAATCGTACAATTTCTCACAATCACATATGTTAGTGCTTTGAATAAGCCAAATCAATTTTTGACAACGTTGTCTTTGTGATCTCTCCCAAACGCCTTCCCTTCCTTCCCCCTACCCTAGAGTAACTCTCTTCAAATATTTTCTGTGGTTTTTTCTTTTTTTTTTTTTTTTTTTTTTTGTCTGATAAGTAATTTTACATTCATTGGCATTGCTTGCTTGTAATCAGAGAGCCATTCCAGCAGCCAGCAGATGTTTAGAGACAGAGTCTGCCATTCTTATTTAAACCGGGGAGGGTTTGATCCCAGGAGATGTCCTAGCAAAATCAATGGGATTGTCTGCTGCAAAAGAAATGCTCAGTGGTAAAATAGGTAGAACTGAGCTGCAGAGGTTTCAAGGGAATTAAGTAGGTATGCGGAAAGAATTGGCACAAGCTGATCTCCGAAGAGTAATTCACTCAGTGGTATTGATGTGGGAGAGCATTTCAGATGTATCATGGAATAAACTGAGCTACTGGCAACATTCATTCCTGCCGCCTTCCTGTATGCTGCAGTGAGAGCAAGGCTGTTTCTGGACAAAGAGCTCCAGTTTCCTATTTCTGTTGCAGTTCCTGTAACGCAACAAAGGACAGTATACCATCAAATAGCCTACAGCGTGGCCAGGTGTGAACATTGCAGTAAACAGGGCTGCATCTTGTAGAAGAATGAGGAGCTTAGACCCTACTTTTATATCTTTACGTGACGGTGGGTTCTGTAACAGGGCTCCCAGCTAGCTGACAGCCATGTAACTTCATACCTGTGGCTAAAGTTCATAACATGCAGCGTGTTGCAAAGAGGCGCTTGTGTACTTTGGTTGTTGCTGAAATGCATGATGCAGTGGAAGATTTTAAGGATGCCCTGCATAAACACCTAATGAGGGATTTTCACTCGCACTAGCTGTGAAGATTCAAACAGCAGAGGAAATGAAACACTATCTCCTTTAGAGAACCTGCTGAGATATATTTAAAGCTTCCACTAATACATTACACAGATGCCTGTTCCAACAGTTCATAACGATCCTCTATGGTTGATAGCACCGCTCTTCAGGAATGTGATGTCCACAAGAGGTTTTCTTCAAGATGAATGGGATTTCTGTTAACCCAACTTGATATTACAGAATATCTCATTTGCTGATGGCATAGTACATGACAAATCTGCTAAATGAATAATCACTGGGTAAATTTTACTATCAGCAAGTTGTAATACACAGTTTGAAACCCCCATTTATTCAGGTTTACCACTTTGATATTGGCTTGTTGACATCCCTTCTTGTGATAACCAGCCACCTGCTAGTCTTGCTTCTCCTTACGAAGGTGTTTTTTGTGCTTTTTTTGGTCTAATTAGGTCTCACAAAATTTTCAAATCTCACTGTTCCCTTTCCTACTTTCTCATATTGTTTTAAGCCATGGCATCAGGTGCACACTATAGACATGACTCCTGTAAACCCTGAACTGCCCCTTTTACAGCGCTCTGGTAATGTCATTTATTCCCACTTTTCAGGCTGTCAGAGCCACAGAGGCATCTTTGTGTGAGTGGCAATCAGGCCCCGTAAATCCAAGCGTGAGATCCTCTTGGCTATGGCTGTGTTTTTTAGGAGTTTGATAACAGAAATAACATCAAACAAAATGAGCAAATATTGGCTCATCTAGTGTCACATCAGCAGTACTTTGGGTTGCCAGGCAGGAAAGCAGGATGTTGGGGAGACCGAGTTTTGGAGTGGTGGGAAGCCAGGCTCATCAGGGAAGACAAGTGATTTAACACGGCCCTTCATGGTAAGCGCCTGCAGCTAGCTGATTGCTAAAGCAGCATTTGAGAGGATCTGCAGAGGAGATTACACAATCAACCAGGCCAGCTAGCAAAAAGTCTGCTGTGATGGCAACAGTTGCAGCAGTTTCCATCAGAAAAGAGGCTGATTCCTGCCAGCGGTGCTCTTAGACCTCTAAAGATCACCTAAAGTATGTGTTGTTTACCTTGTTTGTAAGCTTTTGGGAGTTGGGGTTTTTGTCAGTCCAAAGAAAGAGGATTATACGAATCATTGCTCCTCTACGTGCCTCTGTCAACAAGCTTCAAGTCAAGCTGTCCCGTTTCAGCTTCATACAGTGAGTTGAACCCTGAGCTGTAGGATGAATATTGAATTCTGTGGGGCTGCTCATGATTAAAGTTAAGCATGCATCTGCTCTCTGGGGAGAGAGATGGGAGAGGATAACCTATCATGAGAACTGGTATTTGGTCAGCCAACAGAGGTAGCTACACAGTGGCTGCTCTTCAGGTAGCATTCTCGAAATCAAATAACCGAAGGTGAATTTTGCGGTAGCTGCACAGAATGCCATCCGCAGACCATGAGGCCAAACCATAAAAGCAGAGTTAATGACAATATTTGATTTTTTTCAAATGTGATTTTTCAAACCGCCAGCCATAAAAGATAATAATAGTCTCAAAAAATAGCAGATAGAGAGTGTCTAGTTCTTGCCTGGTCCTGGGCTTTGATGTTGGAGTGACTGGCAAGGGTTGCGTATAGTTTAAGTGAAATACCCTGACAGAATCAAGGTTGGTTTCTGGGTAGATTCAACAGCAAGTTTATGACTCGTGTCATATAGCTTTATCATTTTACCCACAAATCCTTCTACTGCCAGCAAGAAATTACTGTAAAAGGTAAAGGTGTGCCAAGAGCCACAAAGGACTGTACAAACCCGATCCCATTCCTGCCGGGGCTCAGATGAGTAGTGACGCCCACTGAACCGAGCTGTCATGTGCATTAAGCTGTGACAGTATGTGCACACTGACACAAAACCAGCCTAGATCAATATAGCCACTTCCAAAACGAAGGGTATGGACTGATAAGGAACTAACATTGTACAATGTAAGAGAGGAAATTTGAGCCAAAGACATCAGTGAATATACTGAAGAGAGTCAGAGGAGCTTTGGGAAGTTTAATATCCACACAGAACACAGCACTACAGCGCTAAAGGTCTCACCTGGAAGATAACGTTAGGAATACTTCACCATATGTGCTTGCATTAATTGCATGTTTACATTTTTAAAAGGGCAGCAGGGACCTATCTAAAAGCAGACAGAAAAGAATCCTCCACCGGCAACCATATCTTACTTCTAACCAAAGGCATTTGTCTGACGTTAGAGCAGGAATCTGATTTCTATTAAACCAGCATAATTCTCCAAAACCCCTGTCAGTCAAATTTTATGTTGGTGATGGATTTCACCGAACCACTTTTGGCCTCCTATTTCTTAGAAATAATAAAGACAGATGAAACAAAAAAAAAAAATGCTGGAGGATTGGCAGCAGGAAAAACCTGCAAAATTATTGCAGGTGCATTTTCAGTTATGATGATCATGTACAATCATAAACTATTTGATCACTTGCAAAAATATGTACAGTGCTATTTGTTCCTTACATAATTGTTATATTTGTCTCATCAAGGCTTAAAATTATTAATATAAGCAAATGTTCAAGCAGTGACCCAGGGGAAAAATAATTCATTTTTATGCTATCTGTCAATAAATTATAATGAAGAGGTCATAAAGGCATGAAATAGAGAGGGGAAAGCAAATTAGAAAATGGGACAAGAAGTATTTGCACATGAAACTCATTTCTCGTAATTTTGAAAGTCCAATCTCAGTAAAGGCCATTTAAGTACTTAGGCAAGAAATACAAGCTAGGAGAAATGCACTGCTGCGTTTACAACTATCGCCTTCTATTTGGAGGGCATTGCCAACAACACCACTTACAAGGAACTTTAATCTGCTTAAATACAGATTTTTCTAATGACTACCCCAGGGCAACTACCACAGAGAATGGCCACATATAGGATGTCTAGACAGCTAATGCTTACCTCATTTTTACAATACGCTTACATTTCTATTGAGTCTAGAGATCACAGGAGGCCAGAACTTTAATGGATTAGTACCTTTTATGTTCCCCGTTTGTTTCGTGTGAGGGTTATGAATTGTTGCAGTGTTGAAATACAGTGACTTCAGGGGTTATCAACAGATGTCTTAGATTAATGAGTCATAGTTACTGTGATTCAACTAGGTTATGCTTTTTTACAGAAAAGAAATTAACTCCACCACACAATGTCATAGAATAACAACCGCTGCAAATTTAGCTGAAATATCTCCCTAGCTGGGCAAGACTGGAAGCTCTGTATGCATTCCAGGTACAGAAACAAACAATAAAAAAATGAAAATTGTGGAAAAAGAGGCAAAAATTGTAAAACTTGTAAGATGTCAAGACAGGAAGTCCTGCAATCCATGCGCAGCATAGATCAGCAGACCCACGTGTGACTTAAGTGGACACAGCAACTGAAAGAATATATACTATTCTGCTAAATGGCATATGAAATCCTGAGCTTTTTTTTTTTTTAAAAAAAAAAAAAACAAAACACAAAAGCTTGACATTTGGAAAAGAAGAAAAATATTTTGTTGGACCTCAAAATACCTATAGAGACAGTGCTGAAAATATTAGGTGTTCCAGGCCGTTCAAAGCGATGGGAAATGTAAAGGAAGTCCGGAGATGGGGGTGCAATGATGTCACCAGGATGTCTCATTAAGACAGACACGCTTCGATTTTAATCCCAGGAGGGCTTTCAGAAAACTGAGAAAGAAACATAAGGATTTACTCACCAGAAACTGGGACAGGGAATTCTACAGTTATGAGAACAGCCTGAAGTACAAGCATGGCAGCTGCTCTAGACCAGAACTGCTAAGAATATCATGAACTCTTCCTCCAAATTTTAATTGAGGGGAATATATGCATACATGTAAAATAGCCCCATTGATTTCTGAATGGGTTCTGTACGGCATTATGTAGGTCTTTTAACTTTTCTTGACTGAAAATTAAAGATAACCTTTTATTCAGTTTAAAAAACTCTTGACTCTTAAAGTCCATCTTTTTCCAGTTTTGAAAATGGAGAAGACTGAAATACATTTATTCCCTGCTTTCACTGAAATGAAATGCATATTTTGGCAGCAGGGTTTTGGCTGGCATTCTGAGATATAGTTCATTAGCCCCTTGGTAATTGCAGATTTTTTTCTTAAAACAGGGTCTCCAGGCAATTTTTTTTTTCTCAGCTCCCTCTCTCTCATAATTACCAGAGACCCCATTTTAGAAGCTCCTGTGTGTTTTTTTTTTTCTGAGGTTCTAGTACCACTAGGATTTGATAGTCTTAATGTTGTCAGTACCTCAGGCATTCTGAGCCCAGTCTAGTATTCACTCTCAACAAGCTCTGTAGCCACATCCATCTAAGGTTTACACAAATACACTTGGACTTTACTCCTGTAAATAATTTTTGTACTATTGTAGAAGCTAATTTAAAAACCATTCAGCACTGAATGAATGTTTGTATCAACAAACCAGATTTCTGTACTCTGAAACCACAATTTACAATTAAAAAAAATATTTTATTGATTCTGGTTGTGAAACTTCTGGGAAACTTGAACAAGAATGGATAGGCAAGACTGCATGTTCAACCATGAGAAGAAAAGGTTTATTAAGTAGCAAGAAGATCTCCCCAGAGAATATTGTTTTCAGGCCACAGGATACTGATTCAGCAGACCTGGAGGAACTCTGGGCGAGGCCAGACCCCTCGGTTTTCTTCCTTAGCAGGAAAAATGAATCTATATTGGTGCACTTGTATTACTTTTCAGTAATACATCATACTTACATGCTCATTGATTTACCTTATATAACTCCTTAGTTTCTGCAATTATGCTGGCTATAGGTATAGGTTAATACAGGTGTTATTATAACAAACTAGTTAATAAAAACAAACTAGTTAATAAAAAGCTTGCAATGCATACTTGTAACCTTACAGCATGTTGAAGAGTCTTAATGGTGAAGAAGTTCTATGGTACAAGACAAAACTGCAATTCTTCCTCTTTCATGTATTTAATATGAAATATAAACTGCAAAAAAGGAAAAAAAAACGCGTATACACCTGGCACTTTTCCTTTATAGATCCCTGCCCTTGTCCTTTAAAGGTTACTTCAGTTTCCCACTTGTTCTTAAGTTGAATTCCAATTGCAGTTGTAAGATGAATTGCAATTGCAGTTCCAACATGCTCAGCAGAGGCTTCTTTGGCAAAATATCTGGAAGATAACTTCAAAGCAGCTGAAGCCTGACGCATGTGAAAAGGAAAGTGGATACTGAGTTTTGGACTGCAAGAAGTGATCTTCCCAGATCTTAATTTATCAATCTCTTCCAGGTAATCTTCTAAATCTGCAATAAGATTTTCAGACCCTGTGGAGCTAGAAAGGCCAACTGGAACTTAAGGATGCAAGAGTAGTGGCTGGAGCAATGTCACCCCATTTATGGAAACCCTATGGAATGGATACTGGGGGGAGAAGAAAGTCTGATATTCCACACACACACACACACCCCATCTTTGTGTTGGCAGAGGTGGGAAGGTCTTTTCCCAACAGACAAGGTGGGTTTCAAGCCTGAGATCTACAGAAAAATCTGGTGAACTCTCGTGGTTTAGGCCAAATTGGCCACTGGGGATGTGGGGCACCCCAGATGGGACTGACAGATGCTCCCCTCTACCCCTCTTCAAAGATAGAGGCAGAGGAGGGAAAAAAAGAGACTTATGAGTTTAGAAGGAAGTAAACTACTTTAATGGAATACTAATAATAAAATAAAAAGGAAATAATGAAATATATACAAAACCATATCAAGCTCCCAGGATGACAATCACAACACTGGCTGGCACTGGGGCAGTCCCAGCCCAGGCTGGACTCAGTGACGGATGGGAACTGGATTCTGGATCTGCATTCAGGATCGGGACCAAAGGCAGACGAACAGACAGAGTCCTCCTCAGATGTCAGCCATCGAAGAAAAGAGAGAAGAGAGCTGACCCTTTGATCCCTCAGCTTTTATACTGAGCATGAGGCAGATGGGATGGAATACCCTGTTGGTCAGGTTTGGGTCACCTGTCTTGTCCGCTCCTCCCCACAGGTGGGACCCCACTGTGCTTTTCCGCTTCCGACCCTCCAACGGGGCGAGTAACAAAGTTAGCTGCCCTTGGGTGTTATAGCAATAAGTATAAGCAAGAGCCTCTCTGCATACCATGCCTGGGCATCAGCTATAAACAGAGGTCTTACCACTCTGAGAGCGAACATTGTCTGCACAATATGCTGTTAATTTCAGCAGTTAGAAGAGGCCCAGCTAGGAAGAAAGTTACTGAACAAAATTGGTCCTGTTTTACCTCAAACCAGGACATGACCCATGGTGATCCAGCATGAGCCATGCACAGCTGAATAACTGAAGCAGCCATACCAAAATACAAGTACAGCCACTTAGCATAATTTGCTCTGTTGACTTAATGTACTCTGTGAGTATAAATAGACTTTCATAATATGCATATAACTATAGGTGGCTTAACTCTTTCAAAAAACTGTGGAAAATAATTTCATGTTTTAGCCACACTCCAGAATCTTTTCATCAGTTTTGGGATTTCAAGAATCACAGAGTGGTTTTCCCTCTTCCTCTTGCTGTATGAAATCCTCAGACAAACAACAGAATGACTAACACCCTTTGCTATGGAAAGAATGAAACTGAGTATTCAAGGAGTTGCCAAATGCAGAATAAACAAACTGATATAACAATTTCCCCCTCTTGGTCTATTATGGTGATCTCAGTTTGAGTTGCAACATCAGTAGAGAAATCTTCAGCCAGAACAGATTTCCAAACAGATACCGTTTCTTTAAATGTCATATTAGAAGAAGCAACTCACTCTGCTGAAAAGTTGAAGCCACTGATACCACAACATTACCCTCTCTTGGAAACAGTACCGTCTCCTTCTCTGCAAAGTAATTGTTTCTTCCATAACAATTTAAGCCACAGAAGCCTGCGACTGCAATTTGTGATTCTAAGAGAGTTCTCGGAATAGATCCCAGAACTCCTGGTGATTGGCAGCTCTGTAAAAAGCGATAGCAAGCCCAACTATCCATCAAACAAATGAGTGGTAAGTCATTTGGAATATCTCCCAATGCTATTCAGTTTTCTGTAGAATTTAATTCTGTTGTGTGTAGGAGAGGTTTCCCAAAGGTTAATAACTGTGTCGTTTTATATTTTGCTCAGAAAACTGAGAGCTAGAAAACCATATTTCAGGCTAATTGTGTATAAAATAGTTTAGAAAATAGTCACCTTGAATTATGGACATACAAAAATAAAAAGTATCTGAAGGCATTTTATTTTATTTTATTTTATTTTATTTTATTTTATTTTATTTTATTTTATTTTATTTTATTTTATTTTATTTTATTTTATATTTTCTTCAGAATAAATCGTTCAAGTTTGTTTAAGAATTCTGCTTAAATTTACTAGACATTGCTAAGGATACTGTGGTGGGGTTTTTTTTCCTCTCTTTTTACGTGAGTCTGCTATTAACGTCCAAGAGAGACCTCCATTCCTTAGTATTCAGAACCTGGAATTCTTTGCTGAAAATAGATGCTTATTACAAGTAGAAAGAAGAGGTCACTCTTTCATTTTGAGATGTTGCCAGCAGAAGGGGTGCTGCTCTTTTCTTCCTGGACAAAACTTGCCCAGGATATGGGGCACCAGGGTTATATTTTTCTCTGGACCAGACAAATCTCTAGCTATGTCTCCCACTTCCCAGGGACATGCCATAAACATGCTGTTCCCCGCTGCTCTTGGTGAGAATGTTCTGCATGACTTCTGCTGAAATTCTGCCATTTCCTAGAAAGGAAGACAGGATTTCTGGTGCCAGAAAAAGAGCATAAAAGTCAGTCCTGAGACAGTGTCTTTGGACTATTTCTGAGTATCATCCAGAACGTGTTCTTCACAAAAGATAGAAACAACCCTTGGAACAAGAACCAACACACGCTTCCTCCCTCCAGCTGACTCGTCTTAAATAGTACACTCATTTGCAGAATAAAATGGACCTTCTTCTCTAGTTATAAGTTGCTCAGGAAAGCGATGAAGAGGAATGTCAATTTAGATATTACATTTGAACTCAATGTGCAAGTGGCATCAGTGAAGAACAGTCCAGAGAAGCAAGACTTCAGGGAGATAGGTGGTTAAGAAAGAAAGGGTCGGGAAAAGTTCAGTAGTCTCAAGGCAAAAGGGCAGCTGAGCCGGAATTGTGACCGCTTCCACCCCTACCACGCTCTATTCCAGCTTCTGTGAATTCTCTTTTTAAGTCTAGTCCTTGAACCAAACTTTTTAACTAATGTTTTTGTGCCCCTGTGTTAAAGTTCAACAAACACTTCTATCCAGAGTAGGCGGACGCTACCATTGAGCAAAGCAATCCTACCTACCCGCCCTCCTGGCTGGCTCTTTCTGTTCCTGCATCATGTCCTCTCTTGTACCAAGACAAGCATTTATGAGGCCACACTGTAAAACGGATCAGGAAACTCATCTGGCTAAAAGCTAATGGTATTTTTCCTGCTGGGTTAGTTTCTAGCTGGATCAGTCCTCTGAGTCAGTTGGCCGTCGAGTCACATGAACGTCTGCGCAGCACAAAGGTTGGGGCAGCTCAGGGGCAGGAACCAGCAGCCAGGAGGGAGAAGGAGCAGGATGTGGAGTAGACAGATGTACTTCTTCCATTAGCAGTGACTGTGTATGCTGTCCTGAAGTGTCGCTTCAGCCACAGCCTTGCTCCAGGGTGCCTGGGGTTTGATTTGAAAAAGCATTCATAAGTAAAAGTGAACTCCTGGGGAGATGTGCTTCCTTAAAAAGAAAAGCTATCCCTTGCTAACTGTATTGGAAAACCAGGTGCTAGCTATTTGATCTGTAAAATGTGGTTAATAGTATCACCTTACAGGAAAGGGGTAAAAATGCCTTTGTTGCTGTTCATGAAACATTCTGTTCTGTTGAATGCTCTACATCAACCTAGTTGGCAATGCATCCACCTGCCTTCAGAGCTACTGGATAACCATGTGCGGAAAGGAAGGTGTGGAGCTGTGGTCTGATTCCCCAGGCTTCAGAGAAACTGCAAGAAAGTTGTATAATCATGTAATTGCAATTTATATTATAGAGTGTGTCTGCCCGAGAAATCTGGTATAACAAAGGTATAAGCAGCTGGTATTTGGCATTTATTACTTTTGAGTGTTTGACTTTTCACCCCTCATCTTGGGGTGAAAGAAGGGAGGGGAGCTTTGTATTAAATACAGTCTAGAAAAGCACTTTGGAATTCTGCTTATGTTGTTTTTAAATACTTGAATTGTATGATTTGATGACTGCCATCGTAGCACATCACTTGAAATTTGAAACAAAAGAACCCTCTCTCCACAAATGTCCCTTTTGTATTACCTTCTTCTAAGACAAGGAAAATTTCTGATTTTCCTTCTCTTTTCTTGCACTTTCTTCTAAGCCTCTAGTACTACGACCACCTGACACGTAATGCTGGATTAATGGGAACTGATATAACCAGGTATGTCCTTGTTCCAGGTATTGAATTAAAAACAAAAGGTAACACCAAAATAACACTCTTAAGTACTCGGATGTGCATCCAATTAAAATGTGGGTTTTTTTACATTAGTTAAGGTTATTAACTGTGTTTTTACTATTGAAAAGCCTTCTTGATTCACAAAGTTAATGTCTATGTGCATTAGTGCCTCTATAAATGCAGGTTTGAGACCTGTTCTGAACATGTGTTTCACGATTTCTTTTCTAAGGATTATGCAGCTGTCTGGGTACTAGGTTTCTGGGCCTCTATTCTCTATTCCAGTGGTTTGGCAGTCCACCGAAATGCAAAAGAATAATGCAGATCATCCTTGCAAATTATGAGAGAGTCTACTGACTGCAGAGCAGGACAGACAGGCTTGTCAGGAGGAAACATCAATGTGGATGGGTGTCTCTGTGAGCCCATGTACAGCTGAGAGGTCACAATTTTGGCCTGTCAGGCTCAACACTAATCATTTCATTTTGTACTTCCTACCAGACAATCCCTTTGTGCCAGCCTCCAGGCTTACCCACACAGTTTCTTCCATGCTGCTGCTGTGTTGCATATGCCCCTTCATCCTTTCTTTCTTTTCAAATCCTTTTAGAGAGGAATTCTTCAATATTTCTACTAAGTTAAATATACCAAAGTCAGAAACGTTTCTTTGCATGCACTAAAAAATAGATCTTTTCACACTTCTAACTAATCATGGTATCATAGAATGTTTTGAGTTGGAAGGGACCTTAAAGATCATCTAGTTCCCACCCCCTGCCATGGGCAGGGACACCTCCCACTAGACCAGGTTGCTCAAAGCCCCATCCAGCCTGGCCTTGAACACTGCCAGGGATGGGGCCTCCACAGCTTCCCTGGGCAACCTGTTCCAGTGCCTCACCACTCTCATAGTGATTTTTTTTTCCTAATATCTATTCTAAATCTGCCCTTTTCCAGTTTGAAGCCATTCCCCCTCATCCTATCACTACATGCCCTTGTAAAAAGTCCTTCTCCAGCCTTCTTGTAGGCCCCCTTCAGATACTGGAGGCTGCTACAAGGTCTCCCCAGAGTCTTCTCTTCTCCAGGCTGAACAACCCCAATTCTCTCAGCCTGTTTTTGTAGGAGAGTGGCTCCAGCCCTCTGATCATCTTTGTGGCCCTCCTCTGGACTCGCTCCAACAGGTGCTTGTTCTTATGTTGGGGGCCCCAGAGCTGGACGCAGCACTCCAGGTGGGGTCTCATGAGAGCAGAGTAGAGAGGGAGAATCAGCTCCCTCCACCTGCTGGCCACACTTCTTTTGATGCAGCCCAGAATGCAGTTGGCTTTCTGGGCTGTGAATGCACACTGCTGGCTCATGTTGAGCTTCTCCTCATAGCTTGCATGACTGGAATGCTGTCATGGATGGCTATGTACTTTGTGGGAAAGACAGGCCAGTGGGGCGAGGTGGTGGAGTTGCTCTCTACGTGAAAGCGCAGCTGGAATGTATCGAGCTCTGCCTAGGGGTGGAGGAAGAACGTGATGAGAGCTTATAGGTAAGAATTAAGGGGCAGGCTAATATGGGAGACACTGTTGTGGATGTTTACTACAGACCACCGTACCAGGAAGACAAAGTCGATGAGGCACAGACAGCTGGAAATTGCCTCACGATCACAGGCCCTGGTTCTCATGGCGGACTTCAACCACCCTGATATTTTCTGGAGAGGCAACACAGCCAGGCACACATAGTCCCGAAGGTTTCTGCAGAGCATTGATGATAGCTTTTTGACACAGGTAGTGGAAGAACCAACGAGGAGAGATACGCTGCTGGACCTTGTGCTGATGAACAAAGAAGGACCTCTGGAAGAAGACAGATATAGATTAGATATCAGGAAGAATTTTTTCACTATGAGCGTGGTGAGGCACTGGAACAGGTTGCCCAGAGAAGTTGTGGAGGCCTCATTCCTGGCAGTGTTCAAGGCCAGGCTGGATGGGGCTTTGAGCAATCTGGTCTAGTGGGAGGTGTCCTTGCCCACGGCAGGGTGGTTGGAACTAGATGATCTTTAAGGTCCCTTCCAATCTAAACCATTCTATGATTCTATGTGTGGCTGGGGATGTGAAGGTTTGGTGTAGCCTTGGCTGGAATGATGATGGTGGAATTCAGGATGAAGCGTGCAAGAAACAGGGTAAAAAATAGAATTACAGCCCTGGACTTCAGGAGAACTGACTTTGGCCCCTTTGAAGACCTACTTGGAGGAATCCCATGGGCTAAGGCTCTAGAAGGAAGGGGGATGCAAGAGAGCTGGTTAATATTCAAGTACCACTTCCTCCAAGCTCAAGATCAGTGCATCCCTATGAGTAAGAAATCAAGCAAAGGAGGCAGAAGACCTGCATGGATGAGCAAGAAGCTTCCAGAAAAAACTCAAATGGAAGAAGGAAGTTTACAGAATGTGGAAAAAGGGACTGGCCACCTGGGACGAATAAAGGAACATTGTCAGAGTATGCACAGGTGCAACGAGGAAGGCTAGGGCTCACTTGGAATTAAACCTGGCAAGGGATCTCAAGGACAATAAGAAGGGCTTCTTCAAGTACATCAGTAGCAAAAGGAAGAATAGGGAAAATGTGGGCCCGCTGCTGAACAAGGTGGGTACTTTGATGACGGAGGATGCAGAGAACACAGAGTTACTGAATGCCTTCTTTGCTACAGTCTTTACTGCTAAGGCCAGCCCTCAGGAATCCCAGACCCTGGAGGTAAGAGAGAGTCTGGAGAAGGAAGACTTTCCCTTGGTCGAGGAGGCTCAGGTTAGAGAACATTTAGGCAAACTCAACAGCCACAAATCCATGGGCCCTGATGGGTTGCACCCACAAGTGCTGAGGCAGCTGGCAGATGTTATTGTGAAGCCACTCTCCATCACTTTTGAAAGGTCATGGAGAACAAGAGAGGTGCCTGAAGACTGGAGGAAAGCCAATGTCACACCAGTCTTCAAAAAGGGCAAGAAGGAGGACCTGGAAACTACAGGCTAGGCAGCCTCACCTCCATCCCTGGAAAGGTGATGGAATAGCTCATTCTGGATGTCATCTCCAAGCGTGTAGTGGAAGAGAACGTTATCAGGAGTGGCCAACATGGATTCACCAAGGGGAAATCATGCTTGACCAGTCTGATGTCCTTCTATGATGGTCTGACTGGCTAGGTAGATGAGGGGAGAGCAGTGGACCTTGTCTACCTTGACTTCAGCAAGGCTTTTGACACTCTCTCCCATAACATCCTCGTAGGTAAGCTTAGGAAGCGTGGGTTAGATGAGCAGACAGTGAGGTGGACTGAGAACCGGCTGAATGGCAGAGCTCAGAGGGTTGTGATCAGTGGCGCAGAGTCCAGTTGGAGGCCTGTAACTAGCAATGTTCCCTAGGGATCAGTACTAGGTCCGGTCTTATTCAACATATTCATCAATGACCTGGATGAGGGGACAGAGTGTACCCTCAGCAAGTTTGCTGATGATACGAAACTGGGAGGAGTGATACGAAACAGAAGGATGTACTGCCATTCAGTGAGACCTGGACAGGCTGGAGAGTTGAGCAGAGGGGAACCTAGTGAAGTTCAACAAGGGCAAGTGTAGGGTCCTGCACTTAGGGAGGAATAACCCCATGCACCAGCACAGATAAGGGGCTGACCTGCTGGAAAGCAGCTCTGCAGAGAGGGACCTGGAATTCTTGGTGGACAACAAGTTGACCATGAGGCAGCAATGTGCCCTTGTGGCCAAGAAGGCCAGTGGTCTCCTGGGGTGCACTAAATACAGGGTGGCCAGCAGGTTGACGAAGGTCACCCTTCCCCCTTTACTCTGCCCTGGTGAGGCCACATCTGGAGTACTGTGTCCAGTTCTGGGCCCCCCAGGTCAAGAAGGAGTCCAACAGAGGGCTACAAAGATGGCCAAGGGACCGGATCATCTCTCTTATGAGGAAAGGTTGTGAGACCTGGGTCTGTTTAGCCTGGAGAAGAGAAGACTGAGAGGGGATCTCATCAATGCTTATAGATTTCTAAAGGGTGGGTGTCAAGAGGATGGGGCCAGACTCTTTTCAGTGGTGACTGGTAACAGGACTAGGGGCAACACACAAGCTGGAACACAGGAAACTCCATCTCAACATGAGGAAAAACTTCTTTACTTTGAGGGTGACAGAGCACTGGAAGAGGCTGCCCAGAGAGGTTGTGGAGTCTCCTTCTCTGGAGATGTTCAAAGCCTGCTTGTATGCATTCCTGTGCAACCTGCTCTCAGTGACCCTGCTTTGGCAGGGGGGCTGGACTAGCTGATCTCCGAAGGTCCCTTCCAACCCATACCATTCTGTGATTCTCATCAACCAACCCTCAAGTCCTTCTCCTCAGGGCTGCTCTCAATCCATTCTCTGCCCACCCTGTATTTGTGCTGGGGATTGCCCTGATCCACGTGCAGGACCATGTACTTGGCCTTGTTGAATTTCATGAGGTTTGCACGGGCCCATCTCTCAAGCCTGTTAAGGTGCCTCTGAATGGCATCCCTTCTCTTCAGGATGTCAACCACACCACTCAGCTTGGCAAACTTGCTGAGGGTGCACTCTATCCCACTGTCCGTGTTGCCAAGATGTTAAACAGCACTAGTCCCAGTACCAATCCCCTGAGGAACACCACTCATCACTGGTTGCCACTTGGACATAGTGTGTAAAGTGTATTTCTCATCTTGAGTTTTAATGACTTCAAATACTTTATGCCCAATTAGTAATTACCCATACTAATTAAATGGAACAGATCTACTTCAGGGTGAATTCTTGTCAGCTGCAGAGCAGGTTGCTTTAAAATGCCTGTGAAGTCCCTTAGAGAGTTCAAAGTTGACTGTATGAGTTGCACAGAGTTATAACTGGTGAAGTCAGAGAGCATTTATATCTACTTCATGTCAGAAAAGGCCTGTTAGTGACGGAAAAAAGAACACAGAATTTATAGTTCACAAAACACTGCCTTTCCTGCCAAAGCTGGCTAAAGAAGTTGCCTCTTATTCCTGCCCCCAGTGGCCCAAAGCAAAACTGGCCTTTTCTTATGGCAGTATAACTGTTTATGTGCTATAAATTGGATCACTGAAATGATCTGTATTAAAGACAATCCTCTAAAACACCCAAGCCAATAATGCTAGAAAATACTCTAAGACCCTAAAACGTTCCCCGCGTATGCTGACTTCCTGGGACCATGAATGAGAATATGGACCATTTCCATATCCTGCAACTCGTTGATGTTGGGCTCTGGTGAATCATCTCTATGTGAACTACCTTGTCTATTTTTCTGGTGTGTTGTATATCCAAATTTTAATGCTTCTTGGAAGGGTGCGCTGTGTACAAGCTTTCACATGTTCCTTGTTCATCAATGAATAAATTGAGCACTACTGAACTACCCTGCTTCAGGGTAGTTCAGATTCTTAGTCAAATTTTCCCTGTGCTTCCAGAAGCTCCAGCCAGCCCTAATCAGGAAGAGTCTTACTACTTACCCTTTCATAACGCCAAACCTTCAGAGAGCAACATAAATGTTAATTAATTTACACTCACCTTGCTCCTCTGAGGTAAATAACTGTATCATTTTCCCTTTCTGTTTAAAGGAGAATATTAAAACAGAAACGAAGTGAGTTGCCTATGGTAACACAGCAAATTAGTGGCAGAACAAGGGTCGGCATTCAGAAATTCTTGAGGTTCTTGGGACTTGTCTACCTAGAGAAATTGACTGGAACGCCAACTGTGCATCCTTCATTCTGTAACAGCTAGTCAAGCTGAGGCCAATGTGTGAGCACTTGATCAAAGGGAAGGGAGTCCTTTTGTAGTTCTGGATTTAATTGTGCATTATTGAGGCAAGGTACTTCTTTTGGAATAAACCCCCTCGATCCCTCTTATTCTAGATCAGCCATTCTGACGGCTTCCTTATATAGGCAGGAGGTAAACTCTAAATTCTCCTCCTCTCCCCCCACTCCCCCCAAAACCTAGTTAATTATTGCTTAATTATAAAGGCACAAAAATATTTGTACTTCCACATAAAGAAAATAACTGAGTTCTGGATAGCCTGAGACCTGTGAGAACAGGCATCGCTCCTGATTGCTGCTGCCCCTCCTAAACCACAGCTCCAGACACCATGCACAGGGAGAACGCGGCGAGAACAGCGTCTCGGCCGTTCCTCATGCCGGCAGCCCCCACGGCAGGACCTCTGCCCTACCAGATGTTGACCTCGTAGGCCTGGGATTGAGGGAGAGACCGCAGGCAGGGGCCTGAGAGCAGGAGCCAGCTCTAGCGCTGGACTGCAGCCAAGGGTGTGGGCCTCCACCGCAGCCTCATCTCAGATAGCACGTAGGCTGGGCTGGGGCTTGGTGTCAGAGCCTCTCCCTCCCTATGTGACCCTTCCGAACATCTCCCGCATCTTATGATCTGGCACATCAGCAGTGTGTGAGGGAAGATCACAGAAACGGTTTGGGAATGCGCTAGCCTCATTAACCTCATTAAAGAGCTTACAAGCCACGGCTTCACTATCTGAATTCCTCTGATGAAGACAAATCCAGTAATCGCACACCACAGTTCTATGGTTCCATCTAGTTCCTGATGCTGCAGTCACGTCCAGCACTGTGGTGCGTATATGCCTGGGGACTGTAAGCCTCTCTGGACTTCCCTTTGTAAGAGTGGGGCTAGAGCTGCCAATAAAGAACTTTTCATTTACGTAAAATAGGCTGAGCTTTTCAGATGGGTGATTAATGTATTTAAATACCTAAAACATTCCTATTTGTTTTTCTAGATTGCAAATTCTTATTTTTTTTTCATGCCAGAACAGCACTGGGATTGATTCTTCATCCATCCAGAACGGTCCTCTACTTAGCGGGATGAGACAGGGACCCCATAACACGTGCTGGAGTCATGACATCAAGCTGGGGAACCCACCGAGGGAGTGATCGCTCTCTGGAAATCCACCCAGGTGTTTTTACAGTACTGAACACTGTGGTATTTAAACATCAGCACTGAAGATCCATTAGGAACATCTTCAGAAGATGGCGAGCCATTTGGATCCATATGTAAGTCTTGCCGGTCTTTGCTGTCCAGATGTTCCTGGAAAGTGGATGGGGGTGAAACTAACATCTCAGCAGCAGAGCAGCTGCTCCCCACAGCTCGGTTGCTGTAGCTATCACCACGCTGCACGCTGCTGGAACGTCGCCAGCCCAAATCCGAGATGTTTTCTGGAGTGTCCTAATTTCAGAGACAGCTCAGGGAAAGCTTCAGTTACATTGGTTTAACTGAGATTGTTAATCTTCTGTCAAGCCAAGGACGGTAATGACAACCAGCAGAGCATTCAGAAAGGGCTGACTTTGGTTCAAAATTTTGGCCATGTGGAAACGGAGCAGTGCTCCTGCAGAACAAGGGGTGATGATAATGTATGCTCATTTTTTTTTTTCTCATGTGCCTGCCCGCGTCGTTAATTTGTTATCTGTGGTGGGTATTGAGGGAGAGAATTCAGTTTAACTCATCTGCAGTAAAAGAGCTCGATATATAGTTTGTACAGTACCAGAAGGTTTTGCCTGTGTGTCAGCAACTACAGCGACCGCCACCCTCCAGGTCCCCAGGGGGCTGGAATGTGATGCAATGATTNGATTAAAATGAAAAAAAAAAAAAAAAAGATAAAAGAGCATTTTAATGATTTTAATGCGAAAAGCTCTGAGAGGTGCAACGGTAAGGTGTACTGGGCATGCCACAAGGAGCGCAGTTACCAACCCTACGCGTTCCGGCCGCTGTTATGAGTGACCTTGGCCCCGTACCCTACCGACGGCCCCGGCCCGCGAGACGGGCGGCCCCGACCCGCCTTGAGCCAACGGGAAGTTCCCTGAGCGCAGCTCCGCCGCCCCCCCCCGGGGTAGACGCGCACCACAGCG
>VZSZ01009633.1:431640-465640 GCA_013398815.1 Ibidorhyncha struthersii
AGCGGCAGAGGCTGCTCGCCTTCACGGCTCGGTAAATAACTTGTTCTGGGTAAGTTGCACTTTATTTTTTTTCTTTCTTTCTTTCTTTACTTTTTATAGCCAGCGAGGGTGTGTAGTCGTGCTGGTTTTTTTTGTTCCGAGCCGGTGCTGAGAACCACAGTAATGATAACAATTAGGTAATTTGGAGGCAGTGCCGGTGGGGATGTTGCGAACGCTCGAGAGAGAAGGGGTGTGCGTGTGTGTGGAGGAGCAAAATATTTGCGGATGGTTGATTTCTTCACTGGGAGCCCGCAAAAGTGGGAGAAACAGGGAATGCCTTAAACTGGGTCTTACGGGGAGGGAGGAGGAGGAGGTGGTGTTGGTGGAGAAGCAAGGAAGGGTGGAAGAGAAGGGGGATAACCTTCCTCAGCTGAGTTAGTTTGCTCTTCCCCCATTTTATGTTGCATGAAGTCTTGATATTCGTGTTCTCATGCTATATTTAAAAATAACTCTTTGCACTGGGTAACTCTGCAGCTGCAGTTTGTTTAATGAGGAATTCACTCATTCGTGTCTGGTAAAGCAGTGGTACAAAATGGGAATTGCTTAACTTAATGAAGATCTCCTTGTGTAACCTTGGCCACAACATCTGTATGTTTTAGATGGAGGAGGCATGTTTGTTGCCCAGAGAAGAATACAGAGGCATTTTTTGGATAATATTGCTTACAAAATTGCTTTTAAAAAATTTGCCTGCAAAATTGCTTTCAAAAATTTTAGTGATGCTGCTTTAATGAACCCGTTACTGCATGCTGAATGAAGTGCATCTGTGAGCACTGAGCCTTAGTTGATAATAGAATGCAAATTTGTTTTCAGAGTAAAGGTGTCAGATTTCATTAGGTTCCAGATCTGTATGGATGAACCAAGACTGGCGTTTTTCTTTAGAAAGTGGTCCTTTCATGGTGGAATTTTGATTGAGCTTTTTTTTGTTGTTGTTGTTAACTATGGGAATTAAGCATTAGTTTCTTTCGATTTAAGGCATAAAACAGTTTTGTAAAAGAGGAAGCAGTCTGCCCCCCAGTTTTTGCTTGTTGTCACTGGGAGTACTAACTGAAGAATAAGCTTCTGTGTTTTCTCTGGTGGAGAATTTGGTTGTTATTTATTTGGAAGGTATTGCTGGGCTAGTCTCCGTTCCCCTTTGGCTGGAGTGGTAGGAGAGGGACAGGTGAAAGTAGTCAGGTAGAAGTCTGTGGCATTTGTAATCTCAGAGAGAGATCTGTAAGTTGTGTTTCACTGTCAAGGCTTTTATGCCTTAGGCCATCAGATACTATATGAGTTACTAATCTAGAAACAGTGTGGGAACTTCAGATTTATCATTTCCTTAGTTATAAAAACACATGGTCTATTTAGGTAAAGCTAAAAAGAAAAGTTTCGCAACTGAATGTTTCACGTAAATACTATGTTTCCTCTTTCTTGATAGGTAACTGGGGACAGACGATTCCCCTCCCGGCCCGCCCCCCCTTGTAATAGGGTCTATTTATGGTCAGTTGATTAAAGGATGTGCACTTAGTTGCTCAACAGTGTATTAAGAAAGTATTACTGATGCAAATAAAATGCTTAGTTCTAATATTGCTGCTTGGGATAAGTATACTTAGTGTTCAGTTGTGGTTCGTAGAACCTCTTAGATCATGAAGTCAGAAGCAAAATGGGATGTCAGTTCAGACTAGTGTAGGGCTGCAAAAAGTTGCTTGACTAAAAAGGCTAGCAGGTGTAGAGGTAGGCCCTGATGCAGAACTGTGAAAGGGTGGAGCTACAATAAGGAATAAAAACTTAATATGGGGACAAGTCATTAATAATCTGTTCTTTCTATAATAAAATGCACGATTGTCATTTCACTCATGCGTAACTGGTTCTAGGTTTGAAGAGCTTCTTCCCTCTCGTGTCTATACAAAATGTTATTTTAAGGTTTGGGATTAACTTTTGGATAGCTGTTGTTTTAAAAAACATGTCCAAATGTGGCCTCTCACCCCCAGATTTTCAAGGAGTTTTTTTTATCATGCTTATAAGCATTCTGCTGCTGCCTCGAGAGTGTTTTGTTCTTATGTAGCTCTTTTTGTCCTCTCAGTTTTGTAAATGTGTCTCAGATATCCTATAATATGTCTATTTCAAAATTATTAATTCTTCTACTAAACACACTTTTTAGTTCTAAGATAGGAGGACAAAACTTAATTTTAAGAACATAAAATATTCCTACTAGTTATTTTGAATTTTAGTAAGGTTATGTCTGTCCAGTTAAGGAGGATAATTTCAGAAATACACTGTGAAGATGAGAGGTAGGCTAGTAAGAGAAAGGGTTGAGACCCAGTTGATTTTCTTTTCTGTTCCTCTATCTGCTTTGTCCTATAGCATGTCTATTGTAAAGGAGCAAAAGGAACAGTTTTCTCCATATCAGTAGTTTAATCCCTTCAGCAAGGGGGTTGCTGCAAGCTGTTGAGTTCTTACTGCTACTGGTTAGAAATCCTGGATACCCTAGAGGGGTAAAGAAGCAGAGCTTCTGCCTTCATCAAAATTTCAGTCACATAAGTTGGTTTCCCTAATGCTGACATTTTCAGAGGTTTAAATTTATTCTCATTGACCCTGTGTGTTGGCTAGTTGGCAGACAGTTTTGATCTCTTGTTTCCTTGGCTTTCTTAGCTTCAGGCAGATTCCGTTTATTCCTCAGCAGCTCCTTAATTTAAATATTTAAAAAGTCAATAAGGCATGATTTAATTATCTGTTAATATCTTTTTATGTCTTTGCTTTGTTTGCTTCGTTTATCCATTTTTTTTATTTTATTCACTTATTCTGAAACCCATTTGTTTAACTTGTTAACAAGAATGACAGAAATATAGTAATAGTAAGTGCAGTTACTTATTTCTGTTATCAGTGTAAATACATATATTCTAAAATCTCCTAGGTGAGTTTTTTATTGTTTTGGCATGTAAAGTTAATCGTATGTTAAGTATCTTTCTGTGAGCAAGGGAAAACGTTATATTCTTCTGTGTTTTATGTTTCCAGGGAGATACGACTTCAGTGACTTCAAGTATATCCCTCTAAATAGCAACTTTTAAATAGTCTAAGCTTTATATTTCACTGAGCTCAGTTTAATGTTGGAATGAGCACTCACAAGCTGGAGAATCCTGAAGCTGTGATTTTCTAGTTTTTAAAGTGGGATTTTTATGGGTCTATGAGAGTTGAGATATTCTCTATGTAATGAAAGGCAATCAATGTTTTCTGGGAGTGGAATCTTACCAGCAATGGTTAACTGAAGGCACAACTGTAAACCTACAGAATATGGCCATTGGTGAGGCTGCCATTGTGAGGCTGAGTGACGATAATTTTGTGGTTTTGACTAACTGTAATTTTTAATCCTTATGCAGCTGGCAGTGCAGGACTAATGCAGTCTGTAGCAGTTTCAGTGTTAGCTTTGATAGTAGTTTTGCACTCTGAACTTTGGGAAACCTTTTAGGAGTTGCAGAGACACTAGAATTCCTTGGTTATTTAACTGTGTTTTTGAGCATGAACCAGCAGACAAAATGGTTTTAGATGTCTGTTTTTGCATACGTAAAGCTAAATTATGTCATTGTCTCAGTCTCTTTAATTTTGAATTCTGTGGCACCAGTTTGCTGGGTGGGTTGTTTGATTTAGATTCTGGCACATGTCTTTTATGTTAAGTGAGACTAAGCATTTACAAGTCTTTGTTTTCTTTATGGAAGCATGTTATAAAGAATGCTTCATTTGAATGTGGCGACATAACTCTTTTCATAATCTTGATAGCTGGTGAATCGTATGATTGCTAACCGAGTCAGTGTTTGTCAGTGCTATTTCAAAGTAAGTGGATCCTCTCTTGCAAACCTATGTTTGATTAGTAGGATCAAAATCAGTCATGGCTTCATCTCTTTGTGCTACTTAATGTCGCGTTGGATGCTGCAGTACAATAGTAGTAGCTCTTGTTCCCTTCACAGTGGATGGATTTCTGTTTTGAAGAGCGAGATCAAGTTCCTGACAAATGCACGACTGTACAGAACAACTTTTCTGAATATGGGTTGTTTAAAATGATAGTACAGAAGGAAGAGTTGTCACTGGGATTAGTGGTTCATGCTTAGGCCTGAGAGGCACTTTGAATTTTTTGTTGATGTTTTAATACTCTTTTGCCTTTGGTCTTGGTCTCTGTGGGAAGGGAACAATGCTTTCTTCAGGTAGATGTTACGAAAGATCAGAGAAATGTGTTTTGAAGACCAAGTTTTATCCCATAAATTGTCAAAATTTAAATAAACTAGTGGCATGTAGCATATAGTTGTTTTGAAGTTGGATTGTTCTTCACGATTCCTTATGGTTTACCTTCAGAGCTCAAAAAACTTTTGGTGGTGTTTATTTCAATCTTTGTGTTGTTTGTTTACCTTTTGAGGTAACAATTTGTTTACCTCAAAATACCTATTTAGACCTTGGAGAGACTTGTTTTTACTGCAGCTGTGAGAGAAACATGCTGAAGTTGAACTCAGTGCGTTAACATGAACTTTTATCTTAGTGAAAGCATTTCAAGTTAACCCTGAAATACATCTTATTTTTTCTAATTGATGATGTTGTAGTGGATTAAAAGCCTCAACTAGCCAAAATCAGCAGCAAACAAGTTCTTATTGCAGGCTGTTAGAAAGCACGGGACAGACGAGCATAACTTAGAGAAAAGTTGCCTGTTGGGTCTGCTTGGGAGACTTAGTTATATTTAACATACTTGACTGGTATTTTGTGAATTTTAATGCTTACTTTTCTGGGTGGGGGAAATTGTGAAGCACCTTCCTTTGCTCTCTAACCTGCTTTCCTGCCTGTCTCTGCGCAGTGGATGGTGGGGTTCCAGGAGGTGCCAAGGGCTGCTTTTGTAGCACAGCTCTGCTCTCTGAATTTCTGGAGTCGTGATGCATTTTACAGCACCATCAGCTAATTCAATTGTCTTTTGACCTTTGAATGCAAATGACAGGCTTATTGTATGCTGATGTGATGTGAAATAGGATTAATACAGAACGTCTTTTTAATAGTGGCAGATAATATCTGTAAAACAACTGCTGTGGTAGCAGAACTTTTTGTATGCCAGTTGTTCACGTCAGCAGCTCTGATAGCTATCTTGGGTTTTCTTGGTGGTGGTAATACAGACTCTTTCAAGAGTTAACAAATGTTTTTAAACACCTACATTTGTTGATTTGATCAAAGGTTGCATAGCTAGCCCCAAGAACGTTTTTACTTGTCCTTGGGACTTTTTGAAACGATTGAAATTGTATTTTTGTATTGCCTTTTTTTTTTGGTCTTATAGTAAGCTACTTGTCTTACTTCATGCTCACTCAAAATCATAACTGTACTTGACTGTCATAGAACTGTCATAGAAATATCGGGTACAGATCCATGAGGATTGGTGTTTTACAAGATAGATTATAACTTCCCGGTTTATAACTTTTTTTTTCCTCCTTTCTTTCTGATTCAAAGAGTGCTTCTTTCCTTCATTTAATTTCAATATTGCTATCTGTGTGTTTGATGTTGTCACTTGGTCTCACACTAGCAAATAATTCGGTGGAGTACAAGTGGATCTCTGAAGGTGGGGGTGGCAAGTCTCCCAAATCTACACTGTTAGTATTTCAGTAATTTTGCTTCAGGCAGAATGTAGTCTGGTCTCCTAAACTGGATGTCCCCAACACAGATGTGGTTTGTCGGTTTGGACTGTTATGGCCATTAAGGGTTGGGCCACATTTGGTGAACTTCTGGGGAAGGATTTCTAGCTTAGTTTCCTCTAGGAGAAATCCAGTTTATGCAAACCAAAATGACTATAAAAATTAAAATACATCATTGTGAGAGTGGTTAAGCATTGAACAGACCACCCCAGAGTGACTGGTGAATCTCCGTCCTTGGAGACATCTGAAGCTTTACAGGACAAAGCCACGAGCAACTTGATGTAAGGTGGACGTCAGCCCTGCAGGAGGTTGGGCTCCTGGGTTAAACCGCTCTGTGCTCTGCAGACTGTGAGCTGCTGATAGCTGGAGGGCCTTCTCAAAGACCACTGCTGGTCAAAAAAATGCTGATGTAGATGCAGTTGAAACAGCTTCTAAAACTCAAGACTGTCCTTGCAGCTGCTTTTTTTTTTTTTTTTCCTTTTGGTCAATACTAATGTGAAACAGTTTTACTTTGGTGTCCAGCCCATTGCATGTCTTTTGCTTGGGTAGCAGCACTACCGCTAGTGTCGGTTTATCACAGCTTCCTCCTGCTGGCTCTCAGGTTGCAAACCTGCAACAGGAAACCTGATTTCCTTTATCTGTGGGCACACCAGAAAGGAGGGCTAGTTATTTATTTATTTTCTCGCAAGAGGCCAATGTAAGAGGAAACATACGTCGTCTTGAACGTTTGTATTTTGGCAGGGCTAGAGCACAAATTTGCTCTTGCTGAAGAAACTGAGGCAAAAATCAGACTTTATTTTTATTTTTTTCACATTTCTGAAGTGTAATGTGACTTTGTCTACTTTTTTTTTTTTTTAAAAGGGACAATAAGTGATGAAACTCAAACTGCAGTCTTAAACATGTTACTGTTACACAGAAGTCATTATGGTTCTTATCTCTGAACTATTTAAAGATCTCTTCTTTTTCTTTTTGTGGACAGGCCTTCCCTCTTCACTTTCTGAATTACCAATCTGATTTAATTTTTTTGATGTTCTGAAAACTGAAATGTTTGATACTACTTTGGGAATATTGTTGCATGTGTCAAACAGAAGACAATACTAGACCCCACCAAATAAATCTTAGAGGGCCTTCCCTGCTTCTGCTGGATGCAGTTGAGATTTCTGCCATTGCATTTTTTTCAAATTGGAAAGGCTGAAACTGAATTTTATGCTTTCACGCCATGCAGAAGGACTGCATAGTTGTGCAGAAGAAAGGTGTGGCTTAACATTCTCATGCCTTGAAAATAAATATATCTTTATGAATGACACGATACTGGCACTGATCTACTTCGCAAATGAATTTAACAGCTTGTTGCGTGAATTGTAATAAAATAGTTCAATAGACTGCACTGTATTGATTATACAGCAGCTGGAATAAAGAGTGAAACCTGATGCTTTTCCTCAGCTTTTGCTAATGCAAACATTTAGAAGTGAGAAAAGAAGGGAGAAACTTACATAAAAGCTATGCACATAGTTTGTCCTGTCCCTGGGTGTTTTTTTTTCTTCACTCTTTCCCTTCTTTTGCAGTCTTCGAAGAAGGCAGTGTTGACAGAAAGTCTGTTTGTTTTAACCTTTCTCCCATTGACTTCTGCAGCATCTTGCAGGGCAGTTGTCGACTCGTTCTTGACATAACTGGAAATTCCCATATGTCCCAAATCTAGTATTGTTTATTGCGTTGCTATACAGAGAGACCGTAAGAGAATCTTTGCTAAGATGCCTTTCTTAATATAATCAAAAGGAAAATGCTAATGTAGTCTTAAAACATGCCATTCATTCAAAATTGAAAAGGCCTTTTTGGGATTTTGAGTTTGGTGATTTTTTAGCGCTTGTCTGTGCAGTGAAATGAATGTCCATTAGTAGTCTGGAGTACTGCCTGCCACTGACACTTCTACTGCTCAATTTGAACTGGGAGCAGCTCTGTGGAACAATTTGAGAGCCAGAAGTTAATTCTTGCCTTATGCAACTGCCTCCCTATACAGGCAAAGCCAGAAGATCTGCAGAGCTACATAGGTGTGGTTTTTTTTTTTTTATTGTGTATTAAAATTGTCAGGAATTCTTTTATTTTAATAATGTACTATTGTCCTTTTATTTTCAGCCAGAACATTTTTAAAGTTAATTAATATGCTAGATAACATTTGAGAACAGAGGATATTATTCTGTCTCCAAACAACAGCATTAGAATTGGGTGTGAGCATGCAACAGTGTGCTGTATGTTCCAGATTTAATCACTTGTATATGTAGTGTTGATGCAGTAAAGACTTTCAAATTTGTTGGTAATTTAAAGCACATCTTCAGTAAAACAAAGGTATGATAATAAGTAGTAATTAAGTGTTGCAAAGGGTGCTCATCACTGTTATTTTAACAGAAGTTAGTCATTATCTGCTGATTGCTGGCATCATTAAATCTCAATTTTTTAGTATGTAAGTCAGTGCTTACATACCTGAGCAGCTGAACTGAGGTTTTCCATCGTTGAAGTATCTTTTTGTTCTTAAGTGTAATGACTTACCTCAAACTGCCAACAGCTTTATGCCTGCCAAGGGCAAGAGTGCAAATGTTGTGAATGTGGTCTTTAATGAAGAGATACAATGTATCTCTTCTGAAAATTGGGGCGGAGGAACAGTCAGTTTAATTCAGAACAACTTAGCAGTTGTGCAGAGCTGGCCACATGAAAAATAATCGTGTGCAAGGTAAACATTACCTCTTGTAAAAGCACAAAATGCCCAGAGATAGAAAATGTCTGAAGTTCTGGGGTAGGGGGGAGACTTTTGTTGTTTCTTGTATTTTGTAAACCTTCACTTTGCTTAAAAATGAAAAACCCAAAGCAATTTATAGTAGTTTCCAAATATTCCCAAGTATGGTGCAGTCTAACTTCAGGTGACAGGTTTCTTCTTCAGGTTCTTGGGACAGGGGGTTAAGTGACTTGGGGCTGAATAAGACAGGCCTCTCAAACTGATATGAGGCGAGAAATTAAGGAGCAATTGATGGAACGTGTAGATAAAATCGTCATTTCATCTTTCAGTTACGTGTAATAGGAAGGGGTAATTAGAATTAACAAGGGTCAAACTTGAAGTAATTGATGAAATGGAGAACTAGTGGACAGATTTAAAATAAAGTAGCACTTTGATCACTTGTTTGTTTGGAGCAGGTTGGAAGGTAAATGTGAATATTAGGGAAGCTGGAGAGGGTAGTAAGAATAAGAATTGTTAGATCATTGACTAGACAGAAAAAGTTGTGTTCAGATGAGGAGGATTTGTAAATTATTGTAGTGGTGTTTGCCTTACAGTTGTCAGTTTTGCTAATGTGGAGGACTAAAAGATTTTTGGCAGAACAGTGAGCTTCCATTTGACATGGCATTAAAGCATCCAGAATAAGCATGACTGATACTTACTTTTTAGTAGATAACAGTACTGAAAAAACAATTTTTTGTATATTGTGTTTAAATATTGTAGCTGAAACTGTATGAACAAGTGAATCATCTTCTGTTTCTCTCTCTCCCTCCCTCCCTCTTTTTCTTGACTGTTACAATTTAGAAAAGAAGGGTCCAAAGATGTCTGTGATTTTCTAGCTTAAAAAGTGAGAGAAGAATTGAAGATCTGTTCGAAGGGAGGTGGGAGAAGAATGAGCACAACTATAAAGATGAAGCTAAATGCTTAAAATTGTGATTAATTTCTTAAATTTGAATCCTGCTTTCCTCCAGAATGACTAGTTTTTTTTTTTTTCCAGCTGTTGTCAGAAAACATGGCTAGAATTAATTCTTACTTGAAACTTAGCTACAAAGTAGAACTTTATTGCTTGTAACAGATAAATTACATGAGGAACAGCATAGACAGTGTACCTGATCGTGTGGTCCTTGATTTGCTTTTTTAGATGGGGAAAGAAAAGGGCTTATGGAACAGTGCTGCTCTATTACAGTAACATTTTACAGGTGGCAATAAAAACTCTTGGCTCTGCGACAGTATGTGGGTGTTATGTGCTTGCAGGTAAAGTCGTTTAATGTTATTGTTTAATAGTACTTTTGAAAATGAACTAATTGTATGCATAGTACAATGCAGAATACCCTTACATAGTGGTTGGTGTCTGCATTACACTATTTCTTGTTGCATGCTAGAGGTTCAAAGTGATTTTGCCAGGTAGAAAAATTGTCTTTATAAAGGTGGTGGGTTTTTTCTTTTTGAATCTTGTGTTGGTGCTGAGTGACTATTCTGGTTGCACTGAGTTTCTGACTTAAATGTTAATAGCAGTAGCGATCTTGTTTGCTGTAACCCTTCTTTGTTATCGCCTTAGTACTTAGCTGAGATGCCAAAAGCTCTTGAAATATATGCGAACTTCGGTTAGGTTACTGAATACTGGCACGCGGGGTAGAAAGGCAATGTGTTATCCCTGGGCTCAAAATTTGGAATCAAAGACTTACAATACTACTGAAGTGCCACTGCTGTTCAGTTTATAACCATGTTAATTAGTGCTGAATGTCATTAAGATGAACATAGGCAGTATTAATAAAACTGCTTGTAAGACTGAGCTGTTGCCATTATCTGATTGAACAGTTGTACTGAAAAGTTGCTTGATTCTTTCCCAGAAGAAAGGTAATTGAGAAACGGCTCAAGCAGCACACTCTAAGCCTAGCTGTCCCTTGGGGATAGATCATCTGGTCTCAATCACCGCTTCTGTCTGAGACACTGTATGGTCAGAGACCTGGCTGCAGGGGGAGGGACTGCTTTAATAGCAGTGTACAGCTTTGAGAGTACTCTCTTCTCGGGGCCTTTTCTTGTCTTGTGAACAGAATTCAGTTGTCCCAGTCTCATGATTACAGGTGAGGAGCAGGCTGTTGCTCCTGGTAAAGTTAATATGATCTGATGGGCTCCTTTTCAGCATCTAAAAGGCTGCTGGGAAAGAAAGGGTATGTGCAGGGAAGGTTCTGTATATTGTTTCTGCTGGTGGCAGAAACTTTTGGGATGGAGTTTGATTTCTGTACACCTCTCCACCTTAGTCTTAGACAATACTACCTAACATTTTTTTTTTTTTTTTTTAAAAAGAAGGGAAGCAAATCAAGCAGGATAATTACAACATTGACAATAGGTAACTATTTCATACTTGTGTGTGTACATTCATGGACTGGAAAGGGCCAGAGCCCTAATCTGACATTTTAGGCAAAATATAGGATCATCTACATAGGTACTGTGGTGCAGCATAGCTGCGTGATAATTGTACTGCTGTGCATTGAGTGCACTCGACTTCACTGATTTATGGGTACTAATGAGATTGTATTTTGATGTGACATTACTGTAATATCAGTACCTCGCATTCATTCATTAGTTTACCTCATTGACTTTGTGAAATAAGGAAATGCAGATGCCCTTGAGCAAGTAGTTTTAATGCACACATGAGAAATCTGTAATAGTGTTCAGAGCAGAAGCTGCCTTGGGCTTTAGATTTCATCTTACTATGAATGAATTTATTCATAACTAGCTGTAAAGCTGTGCTGGAGACTCTTGAGCCAGCTCTGAGGAATCTGATGTCTATGTCCACACTTGTCTGCAGCCCATTTTCTGCTCTGAAGTGTGGCTCTGCTTGGCTCAAACCTGTGCTGTTTGCTGGGAACAGTCCCTAGCCCTGTGGGATCTCCTGTACATCAGTGCCTGTTAGTAAACACGAACAAAACCCTGCTGAAGAATGGGATAGCAGTTTACTGGCATGGACAGTTATGGATTAGTGCTCAAACCTGTGCCCTGGCCTTATTTTATTTTTTATTATAGCTTTAGCTCACAGTGACTACATGGCACTGTGCAACACTGTGCTGTGTACAAGTTTGTAGCTTGCATTTGAGTAGCATTTAACAGCAGCAGCTTAGTATTGTGTGTGAGCTAACTAGCCTTCCTCTTCAGTAGGGCTTACCAGGCTTGGGGACAGCATTGTGCTGGTGAGGCTGTCACGTTTCTGGTTCTGGTGTTAGTCCAGCGGTTTTAACTCAGAGGTCAGAAGGTCAGTGGTGCCAACATAATAGCTGGCATGCTACAAATGAGAATAATACTGGAACAGAATGCATTGGATTTTAATTGCCTGGTAGACATCCCTATCCTAGTGAATTCTTATGCATCTTAACCTGTAGCAATAGAAAATGAGACTGTCTAGAAAATTGCAAAAAGAATAAAACAGACTGCATACAAAATGAGCAAATGAAATGTGTAGAAATTATCAAACCTAAGGCCATTAAAACATATTTTAAATTATTCCTTTACATCTGGATTAATATCTGGTGTGGACTCTCAAGTTGAGTTCAGGAAGAATTGTGTTCAGCAGTTACATGTGAAGTGCTGCCTGGCCATACTTCAGAGACTGTCTCTGCTGATGCTGAGAGATCGGCCAATGTGCCTCATGGTGTCACTCCTACAAGTTTTCCATTTTAGTTTTTGTCTAGTTCTAGTAAATGTGTGGATAGTATTCTTTAGCTCCGAGCTAGCTCGAGTATCTGTGCTGCGTGGCAGTCACTGCTGAGATTGCACAAGTTGCTGTATCTTACATTGCTGATAACAGGTTTGAGGCAAGGTTGCCCTCAAAGTTTTTGGTTTCCTATGGAAACCAACTTGTGTGGTTATGCTCTGTGTGTGCCTGCCTGTTGCTCTTCTCCTCTCTAACACTTCTTCCTTCTCTTCAATCTCCTAAATACTTTGAATTCAGTGGCTGTTGTTCTAGACCCTTATGCATATCTAGAGTCCAACAGGCTTTGTATAAAAAGACTATTGGGTGGGTGAGATTGAGTCCCAGCGGTGGCAAGAGCTGCAGCATGGCCGAAGATGATGTTAGTCACCAGCGAAGCTGTGTGATAAACACAGTTGCATGGGAAAAACTTCAGCTGAAGCTATCAAATCCGGTCAAGTATGAGAGATCGATCTGAAAGTACCAGGCTTTGTTAGTTCATGTAGCTACTTGTTCTGTGTAGATTTCTGTTAGGTGCAGAAGACGAAATTCCATGGGAGCCTGTAGTAAGCTAGTGATTTCTGTATTTAGACTGCTTAATAGTTTCTGCTGGTAAGTGTTCTAGGGACTTCCCCTCCCCCTCCACAATTGTTCATACTCCTATTGTGTGAGCAGCTTTTGTGGGTGGTTTTGGTGGAGGAAATCACTTTGTATCAGGGAAATGTCTTCCCTTCTCCAAGTATAACTGTTACTGACGAAAAATGGAACATTGGTTAGCAGTAGCTTTCTAATACCAGCTTTTCTCAAGAATAATCTTGTCCAAGTGCTACTGAGATACGTGAATGTTTTAAGGCCAGGCTCATCCTGCAAACTTCTGCGAACACCTGAGTTCCATCAGAGGAGCACAGACACAAATGGGATCCTGCCCTCTCACAGTCCTACCAATTCACTGTCACTAGATGCTCCTGGCTTCCTCTCAGCTGCCTTTTTGAAAGGAGGAGATGTGACAAGTGTGAAGGATTGTTTTGTTCTTGCTTTTGCTTGTCTGACCAGTTAAAACTTCAGCATTTTGCTTGTCCAAATTCTTCCTGTTCTGTTTGAGAAGCCAAGCAGATTCATCCTCACTGGCAAGCTTAGGAAGTGTGGGATAGATGGATGGACAGTGGGGTGGATTGAGAACTGGCTAGCAGAGCTCAGAGGGTTGTGGTTAGTGGTGCAGAGTCTAGTTGGAGGTCAGTCACAAGTGGTGTCCCTCAAGGGTCAGTACTGGGTCCAGTCCTGTTCAATATATTCATCGATGATCTGGACGAAGGGATAGAGTGTACCATCAGCAAGTTTGCTGATGACACTAAACTGGGAGGAGTGGCTGATATGCCAGAAGGCTGTGCTGCCTTACAGCGTGACCTGGACAGGCTGGAGAGTTGGGCAGAGAGGAACTTAATGAAATTCAACAAGGGTAAATGTAGGATACTGCATCTGGGGAGGAATAACCCCATGCATCAGTACAGGTTGGGGGCCGACCTCCTGGAGAGCAGCTCTGTGGAAAGGGACCTGGGAGTCCTGGTGGACAACAGGATGACCATGAGCCAGCAATGTGCCCTGGCGGCCAAGAGGGCCAATGGCATCCTGGGGTGCATCAAAAGGAGTGTGGCCAGCAGGTCGAGGGAGGTCATCCTCCCCCTCTACTCTGCCCTGGTGAGGCCGCATCTGGAATACTGCGTCCAGTTCTGGGCTCCCCAGTTCAAGAAGGACAGGGATCTGCTGGAGAGGGTCCAGCAAAGGGCTACAAAGATGATTAGGGGATTGGAACATCTTTCATATGAGGAAAGGCTGAGGGATTTGGGTCTCTTTAGTCTAGAGAAAAGAAGATTGAGGGGGGATCTTGTTAATGCCTTCAAATACTTGAAGGGAGGATGGCAGGGGGATGGGAGCAGTCTTTTTTCAGTGGTGCCCATTGATAGGACGAGGGGTAATGGGCACAAGCTTGAACATAGGAAGTTCCATCTTAACATGAGGAGGAACTTCTTTACGTTGAGGGTGGTGGAGCACTGGAACAGGCTGCCCAGAGAGGTTGTGGAGTCTCCCACTCTGGAGACATTCAAAACCCGCCTGGACGCTGTCCTGTGCAACCTGTTGTCGGTGACCCTGCTCTGGTGGGGGGGTTGGACTAGATGATCTCCAGAGGTCCCTTCCAACCCTGACTATTCTGTGATTCTGTGATTTGGTTCCTAGTCAAAGGATGCAGAAGCTAATTGTTCCGAGGCTCACTGGACAGGTGGTAGGGGAGACCATCCAAAGAGGACATCCTGACTTTGAGAACAGATTGTATCCTCTGCACTTGTAATGCTTTTGAATGTTGGAGAATAAGGCTGCAGGTAAAGCAGGATTTGAACGATTTATTTTTAAACTTGGGATTGATTACAAGGTAGATTTGCAGTGTGAGATCTGTCCCTTTTTAGAGAGGCAAACAAAGTGTTTCTATGCATCTGAGAGGGGAAAGTCTTTGAATAAGCTGCATATTGACCTCAATTGTCTGTAACAGCAGCACCATGTGAAGCAGCAACTGGGCTAGACTCTTCTTACTGCCTTTCAACCTTCCATTTCATCTTCTCGATCTCAGCAATTGCCATATGATGTTCAGTCTGGGCTCAGTAAGCTGTCGTCTCTCTTCCCATCGCTCCTGAGAGTGCAGATCTTTGATCCCTCTTTCCCTCAACATTTGAGGAGGATACTGGACTCTTCACTTGCACTGACTATTTGCAAGGCCTAACACTAGACTGTAATGATTCATGAATTCTCTAGGATAACAACTTTTTTTTTTTTTTTTGGCTGCTGTGAATAGAATTTTGCAGTTTAGGTGACGGTAGTCTGTCAAGAAGTCTAAACCTTTTTCAGCCGTTCAGCATTAATTGGCACTGGTGTGTTGGGCTGTAGAGGTCCTGTTTTACCTCAAACCAGGACAAGCTGCTTCAACACATGATGTTTTTAACTTTCCTTTTGCTAAAAAGCAGAGAGAGAAATAGCACAGAAAGCTATGTTAGTTGGTGGGAAGCATATGTAATAACATATCCAAACTTACCTTAAGGTTACCAAGTGCTACAAGCAGGGCTCTAGGACTCCAAGTAGTGCCTGGAAAGTGTTGATCTTGTAAACTATTCTGTTTGCTTTAATTAAAGCAAAAATAAAATACATAACAGGTAGCAGCACGTGTTATTTGCATTATGTATTATTTATTTAGACCACTAAGATTTTATACTGGATTAGATACGCACTTTCCTGCCATTGATACCAATTTGGTATTATGTTCTGGCATACTTGATAAAATTTGCTTGTGTGCCTAAGTCTCATTTGCCTCAAACTTCTCATGGTTGGTGATGTGGTAGTGCAGAGGTTTACTGTTAATGGTTGTGAATCCAGCATTTCATCTTCTGCAACTTCCTGACAACTTTATCTACAAACGTTTGAGAAAGTTTACTTTTCAATTTTGTTCGTAACCAGTAAATAACTTTAAATACTATTTGTTTTTATTCAGTGTTTGAATGATTAAAGAACGGATGCTCTTTGCATCCATTGTACAACCACTGTTGTCTGAGTTACGGAAGGATGCTTTTAGATGTGTTAAATGCTAATATTCATTACATTTATCTTAATTTTCTTCATCATCCATTCTTAATTTAATGCCAAAACTAAAGCCTATTTCTAATTTTGTAAAAGGGGGGGAGGGAAATCTGAGTGAGGCAGATTCTTTCTTGAATTCTTTGTAAGTATTTTGATAGATATAAACCCATAAATCTTTTTATCTGGAGAATGTTTTTTTTTGTGTTTTTTTTTTTTTTTTTTTTTTAAGAAAAGGGCCATTACAGGAAAAGACTTTAATGGCATCATAAATGCTCTATTTGGATCTGTCTTATTAGACATGGCTTGGAAATTGAATCTCCTTCTGAAAGCATTTACATATTCAAAGTTCTCAGTAACTGACCTGATTCTACTATGAGCTGCTATTTATGTTTCAAGACATGAATTGGTCTTATCGTTTAAAGTCTTTTGACCTTTCTTTGGAAAAGGGGGAAACATGCATTTCTAGGGTTGTGACTAAGTGTATTTTTTTTAATACTCAAAGAAATTAATGTGGGACAGTTTCCAACAGAATAGGATATGCTGAGGTTCACAAGTAGTGTTGTGGGTGCTACGGAATGTGTCTGAATCCAGAGTCAAAAACTGCAGGGTGCGGAGATTCAACTGTTGCAATGTTGGGAAACTTTTGACAAAATGTTTGTTAAGGACATGGCTTTTTCAGCTGGTACTTTTTTTTTTTTTTTAACTTTGTTCTGTGGCAGGTCTTAAAAAACTCCTTATTATCACAGGCATTCCATTTAAACTTTTTTTTTTTAGCAGTGTTTATCAGTGATATTTAGAAAGAGGGAGAGATAGTGGTTTCTTTTAGTGTTTTTTCATGTGTAGTGAACCAGGAGTGTCTTCTGTTTACATTTTCTACAAGCTGAGTAGTCTTTCCTTGGCTTGATTATTGGATTTCAGTAACTTAAATTTATGGTATGATCATGTCTAGAGGCATCAAACAAAATACTATGCAAGTATAGCTCAGATTCTGCAGATGGATGTGAGTATGCAGACTGTCATATTTTTATAGAGGCTAACCTTCACTGACTCTGCAGATTCAGTTACCTCAATGATTCTGTGTTCTTAGTTGGCAGGGACCTCTAGAGATCCTCTAGTCCAATCCCACTGCTCAAAGCAGGGTCAGTTAGAGCAGGTTCCTGGGGTCATTGTCCAGCTAGGTTTTTAACATCTCCAAGGACAGAAACTCTACAGTCTCTCTGCATGACCTGTTTCAGTGTTCAGTCACCTTTAAAGTAAAATATTTCTTTTGTGTGTTTACAGGATGTTTCTGATGTTTAACATGTTGCAGTTCTAAGTATTTCTGAACACTGCTTCAGCACAGTGCCTGTCAGGAGTCAAGGGAAAAGATTCTTCAGGATACTATTCGTAAATCCTGTTTCATTGTTTGACTTCTATTCTCTTTCTGTTTGTGAGCTACATAGCAACTGCAAGCTCGAGCTACTCATTGGACCTCTCCATTAGATAAGGAATAGAATGACAAATTCACTTTTTGATCTACTAGTCTGATACATCTCTCATCTAATGTGTTATGCTTTCTGAAAAGTTTTTAAGGAACATCATGTATATCATTGATGTTTTGCTGGCCTGTAGAAGCAGGTGACATAGTCCTTGCAGGTATGCTCAGAAATGTTTAGCCTTCCTGTGGAAGGTTGACACAGACATGCTTTAGACCTGAAATTTGCATTTGAAGAGTTAGTTTTGATGCATAAATGTGAGTCAGAGTCTGCTAGAGGTCTGTTTTTCTCTTTTCTTGAAATGTGGCGTCTTTTTGCTTATGAAAAGGGTGGAAAAATGCACAAAAGATGGTTGACTGCATCTCTACCTCCAGAAAATCTCAGTACTGTAGTCTGAACTGTACTTCTTCAGGGGAACTGATATTTTTTTGTGCCTTGCTGTTCACTTTTCTGTTTAGTCCACTTCTAATGGTAGTTAAAGCATAACTCAGATTTACAGCTAAATTTACTGCTTTTTAGGTGATGGTTGTTTTGTATCAAATATGATGCTGCACAGGTGATTTTTGGAAACCTTACTCTTTCCACACAAAGTCAGTATTTTGTAGGTATCTCTTTCTGTTGTGCTGTAGTAATTCAATAACTTGAGTAATCAGGAAGCAGCATCAAAATTGGGATGAAAATTTTGATGGGTAATCTCAGAGTTGTAGACTGATTTAGGCTGAAAGGGACCTCTGGAGGTCGTCTGATCCAGTCCCCCACACTCAAAGCATGACACCGTAAATTGGAGGTGTACAGTGATAGTGAATTTAGCTTAGTCTTTGCTATAATCTTCCTTTAGGTAGATGTAGAAAGCAAGATGATGCCCCGAGTGTTCTCAAGAGTAACAAGCCCAGGTGTCTCAGCCCATCCTTGTTCCTCATGTGCTTTAGCCCCCCCACCACTTGGTGGTCTTTTTGCTGAACTTGGTTCGGTCCATCTGGGCAGTGTAAAGCTGGACACACTTGTTCAGCTGAGGTCTCGCTGATGCTCAGTAAAAGTGTCATTTCCTGGGTTTAGGCAGAGAACTGACAAGCACTGCAAGGCAAATACTGTAACTTAATCTTCCCTACAGCTCGAGACAGTGTATTTTGAGAAATGTCTGTTTTTATTCTTAGATGCATGAGGAACCTTTGATTGAATCATTTTTTAGCATATCACTGTTTCCAGAAAGGCTTATTTACATTGTCTGGCTTGAAGTAGACTTTCTAATTTGTAGCCAAACTTGTTTCACGCAGCTGCAAATTTAATCAATATATTTCTCTGCTCATTGAAGTTGTTAGTTTTTTTTTTTCTAAATTTAACTGGGTAGTTGCACATCATTTTAGTTATCCTACTGATGTATTTTGCCTTGCGTGGCATGTTATATTGGTTTATATTGTATTTCTTCAAGCCAGTCATCAAACAAACCATTGTGGTTGAGTGGAAGAAGTAGTTTTCTGCCCACTTTATTCTTAGTGTCAGCTTTCAATTTATAAATTACTGTTTGTGTGAGTTGTATGCAGGGGTGCGCTTTGCACCAGATTTCAATGTGTCGTCATTAAAATCAATAAAAGTCATGCCAGAGTAAATGCTCATGGGAGAAATGTAAAAGCGAGCATTCTCAGAAACAGTGAGTAGGGGATCAAAGTGGTGGTGGAGAACAGAGAAGAGACAGTGAATATATTTTTGTCTGGGGTGGATCAGTCTTCCCCGTGGACCAGTGAGAAAAGATACTTTGTCCTTGCTACTAGTATCTTTTACCATATTGCTTGTGACATCTAGCAGGCTGCATGGTGCTGCCAGGGCAGAAGCTGGCTGCCATGGAAGCTGTCCTGGCACGGAGTTCAGGTCATCCGGAATTCAGACCCTTGGCTTAGGTTCAGACTTCTCTCCTATGGTAGTGTTTTCAGTCATATGACTTTGATTTTGGCCGAAGAGTAAATCTAGCTAAAACTTGCTGGGACCTGCACGATGTTATATTGTGGCAACTGCAGGGCTTGTTCCATGGGCTGTCAGCAGGCTGGATCACTGGCTTTGTTTTAAGATACCATGTAGTGTTTCAGGACATAAGGACAAATCAGCTTGCAGCCTGTGCTTGTCACAGCTGTCTTGCCTTTCACCTCATGGGAAAAGATTTATCGGGTGTAATTATGTCTAATTGAGCCACTCTTACTATCTTGCCAATGTTACTTTTTTCCTGTTAATTTGATCAGTGGACACAGATAAGATAAAAACATAAACAGTGCCTATTTGAATGGCTTCATGCTTCTTGGATTATTTCAATCATTCTTTTAATCTGCCATGAAATTATGTGGGTTGTCACGTGGTGTTTCAACTAATTCCAGTATTCTACCTCTTAGAGTTTATATCATTCCCATGAGGAAGGTTTGGTTTGTTTTTTTTTATCACCTGTACAGGACAAACTTATTTTTCTAATGCACCTGCAACTTGACCTCTGTAGTTGCAGGTACGGGCTTTCTAAACTACAATTTGTTCTTTTAAAACAACTTGTAAAAGCGTGCAGTGTTCATGAGAGACTAGTCTGTGTTAAAACTGCAGTCAAAGCCTTGCTTAGGTCATTTTTTTTTTTAAACTGTCAGAATAGTGGATGTCTGCTTTGTTTTTTCATAGTTTGCTTTCGTATCATCTTCAGGTGAACATTGATTTCCACCCCCTTTGCTCTTTTCATGGCAGCTGATGAAAAAGAACATCTGCAGTGTTCATGCTTACAAACTTTTTCACGTTTGAAACTATTAAATGCATTTCTTGCAGAAATTTCACTGTTCAGGAGCTTCTAAAATAACAGTGGAAGTAAAAAGACGTATCAGCTAAGATGTTAGTATAACTAATGGTGGTACTTTCTGCTTAATGTATTTAATTTTTGTTGCTCGGATTCCTAACCTTACTTTGGAAATAATATTTACAGTAGGTGTGGGTCAACTAAAACTCATTAAACTTTTAGCAACCTACTTTTTGGTTTATACATGTAATTCACAGAATGCTTTGGATTGGAAAGGGCTTTTAAAGATCATCTAGTCTGAAAGCAATGCTGCATTTTAGGGTGGGGAGTCTCTGCCTTAATTTATATGAAATAGGGGTGGCTTTTATATGGGAGGCTGTAAAGATTTTATTGTTTCTGGGTGAAGTTCTGTCTGGTGTCCTGGATATCATGAAATATAAATGATATTTGTATTTTGAGGACTGAGGGACTGGGAAATGAAAATAAGAAGAGAAATAAATCTCTTGTTGCTTCAGACGTGAGTTTGCTTTGTGTGAACTGTTCTGTATGTGGAATTGCTAGTAGGATGGATAAGCTGAAGAAAATTGCAGTATGGTAATCTTGAATTATTTTTTCTTTCTTTGCCACTAAGTGCACTATTAAACTTTTTTTTTAATTGATGTTTAAACTGGATATTCTTAGTGCCAAAATACTAGAATGGCTAGAAATGCTTATGACTTGTCGCCTAAGCCAGTCTGTAGTTGGAGAGGGAGGTTTGCATATGTGTAGCAATTATTCTGAAACTGCTTTCTGTCATCACTTTATTCTAGGACAGTGGTCTCCACCAGATAAACATTTAGTATATGACTTGATCAGAATATGTGAATTGTGAAGGTGGCTCATTTTTGCTTTTGCTAAGAAGGCTGAGTCTGAAGATCTCACTGGTTGTACCTGCATTTTGGTAGATACCAAACGCAGGTTTAATTATGGAAACTAAACCTGCTTTAAAGCAACTGCAGCCAAGGTGAATGCAGTCCTGTTTCTCTTTAGTCCCTAGCTTCCCAACTGGCAGATTCAAAGAAATGATCTAGCAAATGTAGATTTATTTTAGTTTTTTTATTTCCACACCCTCAAACAAACAAACAAGCAAACAAAAGCCTCAAAAAAACCTGAAACACCACCCTACCTCCCAAAAAGCTGCCAGGAAAAAAGAGAAATTCCATGTAAAATGTCTTCTCTATCTTGGCAGTTGTACAGCGTGGTAGTGCTTCTTCCCATGCCAATGTGCTCGTAGAAGGTTCAGTGTGTCTCTGACAGCATGTGCAATGCTCTTACCTGGGAGAGCCTGGAGCACAGATGCTCTCAGGCTGTGATACGCCTTGCACAAACAGTAGTGTATCAGCCTGGGTAGAACTGAATGTCTTCCCTGTACATCATGCATGAAACTCTAAGGGATGACTGCTTTTTAAAATTTCTTACACTTGGATCAAAAATCTGTATTCTTAGTTGCTTCTGACTTCATCAGACTAATCTAAAATTCCTTGAGAGAAAGTAGGAGAATGGATTTAGTGCCGAGGAGCAGAAGGCACTAATGGGGCACTATTATTTTTTGCAAAGGCAGCATAAGGTTCTATGGGCAGATAGTGTTGCTGATGCCTTTTTTTTTTTTTTTTTTTTTTTTCCAAGCTGACGCTTTTGAAAAGTTCTGTAAGAATTGCTTCAATTAAGTTTCATCCTTTTTTGACAATTGTTTCTTTCTTTCCATTTTCACTGGTGGGAGAATACGTAGTACAGCGTACTAGCTTGATTAGTCTTTGTTTTCCTGTGTTTTAGTAGATAAAATGGAGACTGTTCTTAAAAGCTAAATTCCACTTTGCATAAGTACATCCACACTAAGCAAGTAGATTAAACAGTAATTAACTGAACCATTGGCTAAGGACTGCTGGAAGAGGAGAGAAATTGATGGGCAGGAGGGATGTGCTGCTGTTGCACTCGACAACCTGGTACAGGTCTATTTTGGTTGAGAGCCTTGACTAAGAAAAAATGCTACTGATTTGGCATTCTGCTTGACAGTGTGACTGTACTGATCACTGCATCTCTTGAAAGATAAACCTTAACTCCAGCCTGGAAAAAGGAGAAGTAAAAACTTACAGTAGAACATGTGTTCCAGGTATAATCACATTTCCATATTTTTTAAATTAAGGCTAATAACAAACATTTGCTCTGGCAGGGGGATTGGACTACATGATCTCCAGAGGTGCCTTCCAACCCTGACCATTCTGTGATTCTGTGATTAAGGCTTGTAATTTTTGTACTTTAGTGTGATAATGACTTTCAGTTAAGTTGTATGTCCGAAACTTCTTGGCTGTATACATTTGCTGGGACATAAACATTTCGTTTTCAGAATTTACTTACTTGCAGTTCTGGTCAAGTGTAAAGTAAGAGCGAAAGTGAGTTACAAAACTTGAAGTAGCTCTGTACATCTAAGGCTACTGCTGTACCACTGCTGAGAGCCTTTGGTAAAGATTACCTTAAGTATCAGAGGAAGGTTAATTAGGAAGCAAAACAACAAAAAACAACAAACCATCAAGCACAAAACTTAATTCTCCTAATAAACATATGGATCTAGCAAGTTCTCCTGCCATTTCAAGGTATCTCTTCCTTTAGCAGAACCAAGTAGTTCAGAGCTGTGCTTGTTTAAGTTACTGTTACTACTGTGGAATGCAAATGGATGATGTTTTCAGCAGGCAAGACTGATTGTTCAGTTAAAGGATGATCTTGCCAAAAGGACTTTTTGTTTTGAACAAATTGATTCCTTTTGTATACCTGAAGGAATACTGAAGCATATGGTGCATCCATAATTGAACTTGCCATGTAGTCTTACTCAGTTTATCAGTTCAATTTGTGAACTGCTTATATGGTTGCAACTGTGACTAAAATGTTTCTTGATAAGGTTTTTACAAAAGAAGAGAACAAGTTTAGAACATTTCCTTTGGAGAAAAAAAGGCTTTTTTGTGTGGTGTGGGTTTTTTTTTTTTGGTGTGTGTGTGTGATGAAGCTGTTGCCATAAAATCTAACTTCTGATATATTTTTAGGTGAAAACCATCATTTGGACTTGACCAGATATTAACCCTGACAGGAATGAAAATCTGAAGATTTTTGTGAACCTAGAGCTACCTAAAGGAATTGGTGAGCAGGGTAAGAATTCACTTATCTTGCATAAACCTTACTTTTGTGGATATTTGGCTACTGTAATACAGAATGTGTCACCTTCTGCTACATAAGTGGAAAGAACAATGGAAATTATGAAGGGTAAAGACAGCAGTCAAATTCAGTCTTTCTCTGTTCATGCATAAGGTGGAATATCATCGTTCTGAATATTAAAACCTGGAAAATGGTAGTGGCAGACATGGAGTGCTTTCCACAGTACAAATATGTGGTGGCAGAATGCTAAGTTTGTTAAGGAAAAGGAGGTGAAATTTTTGGCATCTGTTTATTTTGAACACTGATAAAGTGAAGTGCCATGTTGGCTATGAAACCTGGGGGAAGCAGAGCATTTTTAAAATCAGTTTTAGTATATGGAGGTCATAACTATAACTGAGGAATAACTTCAGGGAGTTGCTTTGGGTTTGAAATATCCTAAAACTAATTTCATTTGAATTTGAAAAGATGGGGCTTTTGTTGTTTCTTATCAGATATTAGTTTTGCCTGATAATTTTTTGGCATGCAGTAAAAAGCTCACATTGTGAAGAAGCTTGAACAGAAGTGGGCTGAGAACGAAACTTCCCATTTCTTTTGAAGATTTATTCCACAGTGTATAGTTAAACCATATCTGGATTTTTCTGTGATGCTTCTCATGACTTCTTTAGCTTCATAGCTGCAGGTGATTCATTGTAACAGTGTCTGACCTTTTGTTCTTACAGGCTCTATGTTGGTAATGGACTCAAAAGTAGAATGACTTTTCAAAAAATACATTGTAGGAATTTAAAAGGGTCTTGGTGGACAGGAGGGATCATCCTCTGGGAAAATTGACTTAGTACAGTGACTTTACACTTTAAAGCTCTTTTATTTCTACCAAAGAAAATGTAATTCCTGCAATGCAGTGCTAATGGGTATTTGACTTAATTTTTCTTTTTAAACCTGAAGAGTTTCTGTGCTTGACATGATGGAGCAGGGGAAAGAAATATGCCTCTGTGCACGTGGATTTTTTTTTTTTTTCCTTGGTTTCTAAAACAAGGACAGCTGAGAAAAGAGTAAAAGTGGTTTTGACATACACTGTGGTGTTACAGATAAGCTAACAATAGTTTAGGTCCTCTTTGCTCCTTGCAGATTAGAAAATTATTGAAAATGTTAATAACTTCTTTTCCTTTGTGCCTTCTTTTGAGGAGTACTTAGGCACTTCAGTATAATGAGTTCAGTTATTCTTCCCTAAAATGGTTTATACTTTGTCTTTAATTGCTGTTTGGGCTGGTTTTGATAGAAAGGTATTTTGTGAATTTTCAAAACTTCTTAGGTAATTGCTACCTAATCTAAACTATATAGACATATCCCTCCTTAATCTATTGTGTGCCGAATGGCCCTATTTTCTGAACGGTAGTGAAGCAGTCTTATGTGCCCAAAGGAGAAATGTGTGCTTAAGGCAGAATATAGCTGGGTGTTTTTTTGTTTTTGTTTGATTTTGTTTTGTTTTGTTTTTTTCATTTGAAAGCTCTAAGCTCTTATAAGCACCTAAGACTGAAATGTGCTTAAGTGCAGGTTTTGGAGGCTAGGATTTCACTTGCTCTCCTTTGTAGTTTTGGTTTTGAGATATGTCTCCCAAATTTGTTTGTTTGACAGCCCAGGAAAGGTAGGAAAGGGACTCACAAGGTAATACACGTAATGATGAACTAGGGTGCCTTATGTGTCAGACCTACACCTGAAACTGCATTGTGACTGGCCTGTTTCACTGATGGGGACAGCTTATGGAGTCCTGGCTTCTTGTTCTCTGCTAGATTTTGATGACAGCTTATGGAGTCCTGGCTTCTTGCTGTCTGCTAGATTTTGCTTCTGGGCCTCCCTCCCAGGTATGTCACTGCTGCACAAGTCATTGAGTCATTTTGCTGTCTCTCTGCCCTCCTCCACCTTGTACATGCTTGCACAACTGAGAAGGCAGTAGAGAGGCAAGAAGCTGCACCAAAAGACTTGCTCATCAAACCACATCCTAAAAATAGTGTGGTAACTTTAGGTGTTTCTGGGTCATTATATGTTGCCTTCTCTGAAAGACTGGCAAAGCTAGTAAATATATTTTAAAAAGTAGCTAATCAAACTGCAAAAGGAAATTGCTTATCTCAAAATCTTAAAGCTAGTATAACTTTTATTTTTGAAACAAAAAGAACATAGGTTGTAACCAATGCAACTTTGCAAGTGTAGTGCAGCTGCTGTCTCATTCTGAGAGAATTCAGAGCCACAACAGTTCTTCTGTACTTCTTTTGGTTTTATATCCTTCTGCAATGAGGATATTAATTCAGGCTGCTCTGGGTCATTTTTGGACACTAGAAACTGGGATGGGACCAAGTCTCTTTCTTTACACAATACACAGCTGTTGGATGAGAATAATCTTATGTTTTAAGCTGTACTTGAAATCTGTAGTTGACAGACTCCTTGGTCTCTTCCCCCGTCCCTCTTTTTCTTCTTTCCCCTGTTGGGGATGCATCACTCCTTTCATTTCTGAGTGCCATTCTGAGAGGGGAAAAAACCCTTCCATCTAGACAATATCAGCGGTCTGAGGTATTTTTGATTCTTCTGTGTGTTCCTGTAATTAAATTTACTGTTCTGCTTAACTCTCTAGTCTTTCAAATCTATATTACAATGGCATAGGTATCACTGCCAGCTCTGCGCATGGCAGATTGCTTCTGCAAATGCATTCCAACAGGTGTGTTGTTTTTATTTTCCTGGCATTTATTTTGCAATTTAGTATGAACATAATACTTTACATCTGTATTTCAGTCTAGTTTGAACAAGTTTAGCTCAAGTAGTGGTTGAGTTGTGGTTTTGATGGAATGACTGTTTGGCAAGCTTCGTCCATAAACACTTTGGCACTTTCAGCACATAATATTTTGGGGCAGCCATAGTGCAATTGCATAACGTTAAATTATGTGCTTTACAAATAAGAGATCTTTATAAGGATTGAGCCTTGAGCAGTTGAAAATTTGGTGCATGAAAAAGAATCTAACTTCTTGTCAGTATCCCAGGCTTTAAATTAAAAACTTTTTTTCATTACATGGATAGTTCAGCCTAATGTGAATCTTCTGATGATACAGGAATGCGTGGGATTTGTTTCAGGTTTTGTAGGGGTTCCTTAATGAAGTATGTTGTTCAACTTTGCTTGCAAGTCTGTAGTTTCAGGTGACTCATTTGCGGCCCTTTTGACATTCCACACCCCTCCCCTGCCCCAAATGGTGGCTGGAAAGCTTTGATTTAATAAGTGAAAGTTCTGGTAGCATTCAGGAAATGCCAAATAGCATATGTACTGAAAAATGAGAGAACACCACTTCTGGTAATCTGAGGGTGACTTAAACACTTATTAATCAAAACTATTTTACATGTATCACTTTTGGTGACTGTTAAATCTAAGCCTTAAATACTTAGAAAACTGTACCTAACAGCCCAACCCCCTCCTTTTTTTTTTTTTTTTTTTTTTAAATATGAGCAAGTATACTACAAGCAGTTATTTTCACTGTGTTCTACTAGCTTCAAGACTACCAGCACTGGAGATGACGCATTTGGGGTATTGTGTTGAAAAGTGCCTGATCTTTAATGGTTTCACTTCTTGATTCAAACTATTAATTCTGACCTTTATGTTGTCCTGTGGTCACGATCATATGTTGCGGAGAAGAAAATTGCTCTTAAATTTCTTGTTAAACTCTGCTTATCTTGAGATTTCATCAGTCTGTATACCATGGATAACTTATTTCTTGTTTGTGTTCATGACTTTAGCTGTCTTTTTTTTTTAAATCCGCCCGAGGCCATAATTGTCCATAATTTTTGTTTGTATGGAAGCCGTGCTGTATCTGATTGTTTGTCACTTTCTCTAGTCCCTCTATTATCTTCTTGAACAATGTGAGAGACAAACAGTAGTCAAGAAGAGCCGTGGTAATTGTATGTGGTGGTGATTTCTGTTTTGTTTTTCCTTTCCAAAATATCCCAATTCTTTTCACTTGCCTTTTGATGGTGTAAAGCTGATATTTTCAGTGAATTATCCATAGTGACTTCAAGTCTTTCTGAAAGGTTAACAACAAATATGAAGCCTGTTAATATGTAGAATCACTTGAGGTTATTTATCCCTTCCTATTGCATTTATTACCAATGGATTTCATCTAACACTTTATTTCACAGTCAACCAATCTCTCTGCAAACCTTCTGTAGCTATCCCCAGTGACTTTCAGACAAGATTATTCTGACTAATTCTAATCTGAATCTCAAACTTTTTAGCTTCTCAAAGTTTAGAAAAGTTTCTGTATCTGTCACTTTACTCTGTGTTTATAAGCATAGAACCAAGTGTAGATTCTTGAAAAGGGTTATCAGTGCATCATCCTCTTCCCTCCTTTTTTGCTCCCTTGGTCAGCAATTAAAAAAATCTTACTTTTTCTTCTTATCTCCCACTTCATATTTGTTGATAGGTTGTAATTTGTTGTGCTCTCATCCTATCAGAATTTGGTTTCTTTGAGACCTTTCAATGGGAGATTTTGCTGTTCTCCTAAGTTTCCGTGTATATTTTTGAACTGTTCGGATGTATTACATTGAATAATTTTTATATGCTTATTGTCTCCTTTAGCAAATCCTAAATGGTTGGACTTCTCTGTATGGAAATCAGAGTGCTTTACTATATACCTTATTGTAAAGAAGTGATGATGTTTTCCTTTGAACAGGCAAGCGAAGTAAGATGAATAATAAAGAGTGTCTCTAGCAGAGCCAAGAGGCACACCTTGTAGTTGTGGCAATGGCATGAGATAACTCTGAATGCGTTTTAACCTGTTGCATTGTGCTGCCTTAAACCCAAGCTGCTGCACAGTAGAACTGGAAATATTTGTAAGACACATGTTCCCTGCCAATTGTGAGGCAACCACACCCTGCCTTGTTTGCTACACTTAGGAAGGTGCATTTTTAATATATTGTAAACAGTTCCTCATGGCTGCTGTGTAACAAGAAGCTGATTTAATGAAATTTTTGAAAGGAACAAGTACTGTAAATCTCAGCTTGACTTAACAGGTTCTTTTGTTTAAACACTTCAAACTGTTGCATAAAATATGTGACTGCAATTAAGTTTAACTGTGTAGGTAGTACTGGGATACAGCTGAGGCAGCTGGTTGTGCCTGTTCCCTGCGCTCAGGTGGTGGGGAAGGCTCCCAGGGTGCTGCCTTCCCTGAACTCTCCTCTTCACCCCCTCGCCAGATGGGTCATGTGAAATATTCATTTGCACTAGATTTTGGGGCTATGTGAGAGGCATCGTGTTACATTCAGATAGCAAGCGGAAGATACTCAGAATAATTCTAGTCCGTTTGCTTTTAGAAGTCTTTCTCTGAGACTTTTAGATAATATGCAAAAAAGGAAATCTCTGTTGGCTGGGCTCAGTGGTTGTGAAATGCCAAATATAATACTTGTGACGCGGTACATGAATGAAGTTGTTTCTGATAGCGTCTCAAGTGATATATGTTGATTCTAGAATGATATTCTGAAAAATCCCATAATAATCCTAATTAGTGTTTCATGGATGTTAATGTTCTATATAAGTTCACTTTGCTTTTGAGAATTAATTGCAAGTACAGTATGATGCTCTGTGATACCTACTTCTGAGGTAAGTTTGTTCTTTGGTATTGCAGAAAAAAAATTATGTGAATACAAGATAAACCAAACAAATCCTCCACAGTTTCACGTTGGTATCCACAAAGAGAAAATCCTCTTTTCTGATCTGTTCTTGGGCATGAAATCGTGTGAATAACAAGGACACTTACTGCTTCTAATTGTACCCAAAGAATGATTTTTTTTTTTTTTTTTGGGTGGTCAATGGCTACATTGCTTTCTACCAAAGCATGTAGTCTTTTATTTTTAGGTGCTTTTATAGTTAGAAAATAGCACCTGATGGAGGAAAATACATAAGTGTTGTTCTCTCAAGATGTGCTCCCAAACATAATTATTGCTCAGTAATAGAATAAGTAGATCTTTGTAATATAAGAATGCTGCTTCTGTTGTTCTTTAGGTTCCTGTGGTATTTCTTTTACTAGTCCTGTTATCCTGAAATGAATTCTTATATCCCAAATCATTGTTGCAGATAGTCAGCGAACATACATTTTTATTTTTGAAGTTCTTTGCTGCTTTAATGGATCGGTCAAACCTTTCTTTAATGGCAGCTTGAGTGCTGGAACACAAAAGGGCAATTCCCATAAAAATGTGCCAGGTCATAGAACTGCCATGAAGTGATCAAATGTGGTTCTCTTTGAAGCCTGAAGAAGAAAGGAAACTGTCTAACTGGACATGTCGTTCTTCCGTGTGCTTGAATGCCTCCTTGAAATGCTTTATGTTTTGATCACTGCTTGTCCTTTACTACTTTTGATATTCCATAGGCAGGTGGGTCCTGGGACTCTGCTGTAGTTCAACAGTGGTTCTAAGAGTCTGCCTCAGCTTTCATAGATGAGGTGGTCTGCAGGTAAATGATAAATCTACCTATAATATTTGAGTATTTTATTATTTAGAGCGGGGAAAAAAACCAAACCAAAACACCAACCAAAAACTTTTACAGGTAAATTTCCATAATTAAATACTAGCTCTCTTTTATCTTTCTCTTATTTTGAAATTGATGCTTGTAAGATATTTATTGCCACTAAGATATTTACTGCCACTGACTTGCCCTGCTTATGCTAATTGTTAGTCATGACAACTTGTGAATAGGGAGGTGACATGTAAACCCCTGGCTGAGCATAAACTGCAAAGTGACCGTAAGGAACTGAAAATAATCTGTGCATTAACTATTTCAGCCAGGAAGTTACTGGGAGGCAGTATGATCCCTTCAAATTACCTGGCTGGAGTTATTTCTTGAAACAGGGCAGCTTTGGGTAATCCAGGAGAATACAAAATTTGGGAAGCTATGTGCTATGCCTGGACTTTGAGTAAAGCTCTACTATCATTGATGAATACTTAACTGTATTTTTGTATGCAAAAAAACCCACAACCACCTTCTCCCCTATAACAAAGAGCAGTACTACTTTCTGCTATGTATTTCTTGTTAAATGTTGGAGAAGGAAGTAGGGAGCGTGATATGACTAACCTACGTTAAAAATAATTAAACCCCTAGTTGTATAGTGGTTCTTTACTGATAAAAGAACAACTTAAATGTACTTCTCTTTGTTGTAATTAGCTTAATGTAAGTAATTACATTTCCATTACACTTCTACAATAATCTGAGTTTTATAAACGGAAGCAGTATTATCTCAGTATGCCATGTTACTGTGTGTAATGGGCTATAATAATAAAACAAAATTCTAATTTTGAAACTATATTCAAGAAGATTTTTCTTAGCATCTGGAGTTTTGTGTGCCAGTAAAGAAATTTTAGCAAGCTTTTTGTAGATGACGAAGACGTTAGTTAACAGATTTGGCAATAAAAATATTTTGAAATGAGTTCTGGTAATCTGAGGCATCCCTGACACATTAAGGAAAACAAATAAATATAATGTATGTACATTGTAATTGTGGATGAGATCAGGCCTCACTACATACGAGATCATGGCAGTTGACACTATACGGAGTTTAGCATTGGAGTTGAATCTTTGTGGGCTGCCTGGTGCAGAGCAGTGCATTTATTTAATGAATGGTTCTATTTCTGAACTTCCCTTGGCAAGTTGCAGTTGGCTAGTGAGGTTGAAAGATTTAGTATGAGGATTTTTATCTTCTAAAACTACATATTACATTTTGGGGCTAGCTTATAAGAGTCTGAAATTGGGAAGTTGGTAAAACAGAAAATAGTGTTCCTTCCTAAAACATTTTTGAAGTAGTCCACTTGGGAAAAAATTGTAAACATGTAAAAATCATAAAAATTGAAGGCTGCTAAGTATACATGACTCTTCATCTCCTCTGATAATCAGGAACAGGTCTGTTTGATAATTCATGGTCTCATCTGTATACTGTACTAAGGCTTCCTGACTACTTAAGAAAAGCAGCATTGTATTCTCAGTTTTCTGGAAAGGTTTCATTATCAGATGGATTTAAAAGCAAAGCTTTGTTGCCATGACTGGTTAATGTAGAATGGTGCTATACTGCCGAAGATTATCTCTATTGTTATTTTTGTTGTACTCCACCATAACAAATTATGTTGAGATCAGTACTGTTAATAAGAATTCCAATTTTAGGCTTGTTTCATTTTTCAGACTTTGCATTTCTAGGGTAGGTGAGTTTTTTATTTGAAACTTGGAAATGGTTGTAACTAACAGCCTCAAAAAGATTTTCTTATTTCTGAGGGAGAAGTTTCAACCATATCTTTTAATCTTGAGTGTGCAAATAGTTGAACGATTTGTTATAGCAATTTTGATATACAATTGTACATTTGCTCTGATTAATGTCTTAACTTGTATTTGGCAAAATACAAGTTATTTTGTTGTTGTCTTTTGTTAAAAATGGCTTACTTTTTTAAAAAGTATAACCCATAAGCAGAAATCTGATCTCACAAAAGTGTGACAGCGTAATTGCATGCAAATATGCACGTATTTACACAAGGAAGTTTTGAGTTGATGAGAGTTTGTCGTGGATGATGAGCAGAAGACTGTTTTAATCTGTCATATAACTGTGGTGACCATGAACGTATGCTTTGAGTTTTTATGTACTCCCCTAGTTTATAACTGCCTGCCTTCTCTTTGTGGGGAACACAGTCCTATATTTTGCATGGTATTTTTTTTTTTTTCTTTGCAGTGTAGAGTTGGGGTATAAGATCTTTTGGAGCCAAATAGTTTGATCCAGATTCGATTAGCTTATAGAAGCACAAGAAACAGGTATGTTTTTAAACAGCAAAGTAGTACTGTAAAACAATATGAGAACTTGGTTCATTTGCAAAGCACTTCCACCATGACCAGCTTCTACATTATTATAACTGTGTATATTATTTTAGGCATACATAACCATGTATTTTGTATATGTGTATTTCAGAGTGCTTATGGTCTTCATACTCTAGAAAAGGGTTGCTGCATACTGTACCTATAAAGGTTATTTACTCTCATGTCTGGTTAATGAGAGTATTTCATCAAACAAGTCCATTAGTTCCTGAAAATAGTATCTGCTTATAGAAATCTGAGTAGCAAAGTCCATCTAATAGCTTGAGCTATGAGTTAAGCTTATAGCTGTGTGGAAGTACTGGATTTCAGGGAATCAGCTTTTGAGGAATTGGGGAATAGAAGACAGTGTGTCTCTTACTGTATTTTGTTTAACACTCCTATCAGAAGTATGTTACTCTGCAAAAGATGAGCTAAGCTGAAAAACTTAATGCTTACTATGCATTTGTAAGGGGAAAAAAATAATGTGCAGACCTCCAGTGCTGCTGCTGTTATCCTTTTTATGAACCAATCTTTCTTTCTGCTCAAGATACAATTCCTCATCTGTTTCCAATGTCGAAGGATAGACAAAGAGCTTTGAAAGCAATAATTACTTAAAGGCACGTGAGAGAGAAATATCTTGCATTGGAATCTTCAGTCTATTTTTGTTCAAGCTCTCCATGAGTGGTTTTTGTATTTTCTCCATTCTTTAGTGTTTTTTCCAGTTAAAAATTAAGTGTGGGGTGACACAAACTTTGTAAATTTTTTTCTTTTGACCTACAAGACCTTTGATGATTTTATTACTCATCAAGAGAAATGAATTTTCAGAATATGGATTCTGATGCTTGCATACATTTTATATGCTAGGCTTCACTTTGGGGTACTCTTTTACTGGCATCAGTCACCACGTAGCACAGAGCTGCTTTGTGAGGAGCACTGACTTCTTTGTAGCCTGCCAAAAAGTGTATGTGGGCTGGTGGCATGAATGCCATCCTTTGGATGAAATTTTTTGATTCCAGAATTAAGCCACAAAAAGTGGAAGGAAAAAACAACAATACTGAGTCTGTTATTTAAAAAAAAAAGAAAAAAAGTTAGTCTTTTAGTGTAGAAATGCTGAAAAATAGAAACCAGAAGTTGCTTGATGTTTCTTTGCATTTAGACACTTTAACGTTTTCCAAAACACTTTGAAATCTGTGATAGCTTTCAAATAAAACAAAAGTATTGCAGTAGTGTGCTGAGTAAGCAGGAAGTTTTGAAAGTGAATATTATCTAGTTCTATTAAGTTCTTTGGCTGCTGTCTTTAAGTAGAATTTCAGAGTTATTAGACACTTTGCAATTCAGCATTTGGTTTGCTACCTCACGAGGGAATAATACTAAAGTTGTCATGTTTTGTGGTAGATGTATAAGGCACTTACAGTTTGTGAACACAAAAGATGGGGTAAAGGGCAAATCATGTAAGTTAGTTCATGAATGCAATGGGATTTGAAATGTCTGAGTATATAAAGTTTTCATTAAATATCCCATTTCCTACTATATAAGTTTTCTAGTACAGATTCTGATTTCCCTAGTGGAAATGCATTGTTCTGAAACCATGAGCAAAAAAGTAATTTAGCTAAAATTTGGCGAAGAGTCCTAAAATTAAGTTTAAGAGCTGTATTGAAAACGAGATTTGATCTTTGTGGCAGATTACAGAACTGACTGATTCCAGGCCTTCTCTGAATGTGCATAGTGTTCAAAAGGCAGCGCTCACAATGTGTGCAGTTGGAGAATGTTCTGTGTAGTTTTGGTTTCAGCCAAAGGTATAACAGGATCCTATGTTTAAGGTATGATGGAGGCACTGCTGCTACATAATTTCTTTCTGCTGAAGCATTCTACTTAGCTTTCTTGCAGAAGTATGACTAGATTGGCACGTAGGCAGTGAATCACTTCAGCTCATGGATCTGCACAGACCTTCTTTTTTTGACTTTTTGGAATTTTTTTTTTTTTTTTTTTTTTTC